>JAOEHQ010008835.1:0-16885 GCA_025447715.1 Asclepias incarnata
CTCTCCCTCCACATCTCCAATATGTATTCTAGTTTTCCAAAATGGAAAATGAAAATAGCATTTTCTAATATGAACGCATTTTCAAAATTTTCATTTGTTTTCTAGAAAATGAAAACTCCTTCCATTTTCTAGAAAATTATAAATAGAAAACTAGAAAACATTTTCTCCAACTAAACGCACCCTAAAGATTTTTATAGCTAGATACTACAAAGTACAAAAGACTCGCCCTTTGACTTTTCAAGATTTTGCAAAAAGTATTTTATCATTATTGTTTCACGATGCCAACACTTGGTTGAGAAGAAAAGCCGACAACTTCTTTTGGATTTTTCTTGGAGGCGGTGATTGAAATTTTGCATATTGGGGTTGATATGGCGGTTGAGAGATTTGAAATCGTTATTGAAAATATGGGAGGTTGTAGATGCTAATAAGAAAGTCGAAGACAACATTGTGACTCTCCCCACATCGATGAGGAATCCTCTTTTCGACTCTAGCAAATAATATGGGAGGGGTTGCTCCTTTATTAAGGAGTATAGATTAAGAGGAATTTTGGTTCACATGATACTCTCACTAAATGTCAAACATCTCAGTCCCTATTTGCCCCCCCTAATAAATTCGTTGTTCAACTAAAACATTAGTCTACAAGTTCAACATATACATTGTTAGTTGACCTATTCAATTCAATCAACATCTAATAAGCGTTTTCCTTTATGACTATGGTTAACATGCGGAAGAAAAGTATTGTACAAATAATCAACAGGAATGTGCAACACTTTACTACGTGCTAATCATAGCCCCAAAGGGTTATGGTTAGCAACTTAGCATAATCGTAAACATATATGTAATGTTATAATAAAACTATGATAAAAAAAAAAACATTGCACAGGTATATTTTGTGTGGTTTCTCATAATATTCCCAATCACCCATGTATACATGTAAGATGTAACTATTGATCCCTTTATGTCCAAAAAAGGACCATGCCTTATCCACATGCATCTATAGGAAAAAGCTTAGAAGAAGCAAGAGTCAAATGAGACAAAAGTCAAACCTAATTTTCAACCATGTGATAGTGTTCCTAATTAGCCCTATGCTGTAGGGACATTCTCCATTTTCCAGCCCTCACAGACATACCATCCCCAATAAATTTTCAGCGTTTGTATGTTTTTTTTTTCTGTATGGTATATAATATATATGGCTAGCTTTGACAACCTGGAGAAGTAAGAGTCAACTTTTTGACCATGAATTCAATGACCCTGATGAACATTTATCGATATATTTGTCTAAGGCAAAAAAAAATAAAAAAAAGAAAAAAAGAAGCCGCAGCAGAGGAGATGGAAATGCAAATGGTACACTTGACAAGGACAATGTGAATTGTTTTGGGGTAATAAGCAAATGCAAATATAATATGACTTGAATACTTGGAGAGGAAAAAGGTCAAATCTTTTCACACAGAAGACAATTCTTGATTCTTATTTGTAAAGATTCGACCACTTGAGAGAGATAAGTCAAATCTTTTTTCCCACATAACATAAATCTTGATGCCTGGTGGGAGTTAATGTGTTCAAACCCTGTCAAATATAAAAATATATTTTTGTTTCTGATAAAACACTAAACCTAAAAAATATATTTCAAGTGAAGAAATGTAGATGACACAATTGACATTGACACGATAAAAGCGCCAGGAACCATCACCTCATTCTTGTCTATTAGCATAACAAACAAACGCAATCCACATGTGTCTGTATTCAAGTAGCCATCAATAAAGTTATAGAGTACCCCTATTTACCTTAAGCATGTGATCTGCACATGGATTTGTCTATGAGAAGCATGGTTCGGTTGTCTCGGCAGGTAAATGAAACCAGGCCCACATTGACCATCTACGATCGGTGGATGTTTCAAGTAATTAGACATTTCTTCACTAGCCAGCTACATTGTTTCATTTTCTGCAAAATAAAGAGCTTTAAGTCCTACTTACTTTGTACATGATTCTAAAAATGAGCTAAGACATTGGTATCAAAATAACATATATACCCAAGAATTGTTGTTGCTTCATTAAAAGGTCATGGGAAGCATCTCATCCTCTGCACAAAAAATAAGTATCGTCTCAATTCATGCTAAAGAAAAAGAACATACTTTCTGTAAAGATTAAATACTTCCATTATGATTGAAACATGCTTACCTAATATTTCCCCCTTAGGACCATGGGAAATAGGAGAACGTTGTGGACCCAAATAAATATTAACAATAGTGTGTACTAGAATGGACCGTTAATTAAATTCAGTCAAGAGGCTGTTAGAAAAACAGATAATGCAAGTAAACTAACCTATTTTGGATGTCTTATGAGGAATGCAACATTTACTTTCTACAAAATAATCCAACAAAAACTAACCTATGTGCTTGTTAACACCACTACAAAACTAACTTATTGTCTTTACTTAATGATATTTAGATATTTGGCAGATAATCAGACTAGGGATGAGCAAAAAAACCAAAGAACCGGTCCTGAACCGGTACCGGTACTGAAAACCGGTACTGATGGGGATTCGGTTTCGGTACTAATTGGTTCAGTACCGGTAATACCGAAATTAATACTGAAAGTGTAAAGGAGTGTGTGTTGATTGGATAAAAGGGCAAACACAACTGACGTGCACTAGAACATATTGCGATGAAGCAACCATTTGATTGCTGTTACTTTTGGCAAGTATATTCATAGTTACATGCATGTTTAGAATTCAACATCTACCAATACATAGAATCATAGATCAGTGTACTCTGTTTGCCTATTTTTGCATCTTTCTGACTACAGGTTTATCTTTATTGACAATTCGAATGAATAATGGTTTGTGTAAGTCGGAAAATAATATGTGGGAAAGTGGAACATGTCATAACACCGTCGCCATGTAATATATATTACCAAATTCTAAAAAGAAAGAAGGCACTGCCTTTATTTTTATAGAGCTGGGTATAATGTTAGATAATGGTACTTACACTTGTGAATAAAGAAACAAACATGAAAACCGAGCAACCATAATAACATAACTGCCTCCTAAATGCTATATAATAACAAACATCACTAGCTAGCTAATTTTCAGTATTCAACCGGTACATTCTGAAAACACCGGTACCGACTGAAATTTTTCGGTACGGTATTTGGTTGTTGTTTTTGACCAAGTTCGGTATCAGTACTAACCGGTACAGTACTGGTTTGGTACGGTTCCGGTACCGATCTCATCCCTAAATCAGACAATCTCCTTAGACGATATGCGAAGTCACATCAATGGTGGATCCAGGATTTCAGACTAGGGTATTTACTCTCTCTTTTTTCTACCAAAGGATGCACTACAATACAGTCTTCAGTTTTGTACTAACAAAAGAACGATTCAGAATATGTACTGGTGCATAGGAAGTGGACCGTGTATGTCTGCCCCTGATTCGCACATTTTAAATTTCATCGGACGGTTATGTGTATCAAACAGAATTAAACAGAAGATTGAGACAAGAACAGTAGATAACACAAAGAAAGTAATAGTTGTATGATGATAAATACGGGATTCAAGTTCCCGCAACTCCTAAACTGGGTTAGAGTTCCAGCCACTCCTAATTGTTCATAAGAACCTCAATAATCAACTGACTAAAACAATTGGGACGTAGCCCTTATTTAAATAACAAAGACACCTAACCTAACTTGACTTCCAAGTAAATACCAATTATAATAATTTAACTTTTGAAACTCGACACTTAACCACCCTTAACTTTCTGCTGTAAATTCAGCCCCTGCCACTTCCCCTCACTTCCTGATACATATCAGACGGATGGAGCAAAAACCTTAGACTCACTTAACAGTATGTCAGTATCACAATGTGAATATCATCTTTTTCATGCAAGTACCAACAACATTCAATACAGATTAAAAGCCATGTATTACCCAGCTACATTCATAAGATAGAAGTGCTAATTTTACTTGTAAGGTCAAATAAAGTTGTTACTCATATGAAAGCATCTCTTTGAAGTGATAGACTAAAAACTGCAAGATGTTACCTGTCTTTCGATCTCGACAGCAGAAGCAGCAAGTCTCCTCTTAAGCACTGACTTATCCTGTTGACAAGTCTCCATTTCTGTGTCTGTCAATTAAACCCACTAAATCATCAACTAAAAGCAACTTATCACTTAGTGCAATTTAAAGGGAACTCCTACAAATTAGTCCCATATATACAGAAAATTTGATGTCGTTTTCTTTTCTATTCTTTTACCTTCATATTATATAGCAGAAAATATATGCACCAAGGCTCGTTGGTAGGTGTAAAATGAGCAGAACATTCTGTGAACTGTTTGGTGCAAAGTTCATTTCTGTTTGTTTATTTATCAAAGAAGGAACAAGAACAAGACTATCCATGCTTAATTAAATAGACGAACAAAAACATAGGTGTCACTGATTTGTTTTCGTTTGTGAAAGTTCAGTAATTTGTTTGTTTTTGTTGGCTAAATTCCGTCAATGTTTGTTATACTCCCTCCACATGGATTAGTATCATAACCCTAAACTCAAACTGCCACCCTCACTTACACTTTCCAAATCCAAAATTCTCAGTTCTCACAACTTACAACCTTGCGTCCTGGCCTCATTACCTTCCCCATCATGAGACAGAACCTTGTTGTCCTTACGACCCACCACCTCCATATATCTCCTCCTACCAAAAATCTCCATTAACCCGAACCCTCCATTTTGAAAATTAGTAGCTTATTACTATTAGGCACGATATCAATCGGGTTCTGATTATTAGACACGAAACCTTACTATGAAGCCGGTTCTGATTTACACGCACAATACAATTCGGAATTAGCTGAAAGAATAAAGAACACAAGACATTTAACGTGGTATCTCACCCTAGACTGTGTGAATTAATCCAAAGAAGAGAGAGGGGGGGGGGGGGTGAGTTTTTCTTTATTTAGTCCCACAAAACCGGAAATTACAAGAGATATGTTTATATAGGCTACTGATTAGGGTTGCTAAACTTGCTCCCCAAGACTTCTAATACAACCAGGCCTAAATTAATTAAGGCCGGCTGCCTTAATTCCTTTTAGTGGACCGGTTTTCTTAGCTCAACAGAAAAAAGGCCAACCGCCTTTAGAAGCTGCTGGAAGATGGTAGCCTAAATGGGCCGATGACAACAACTGCCAACAATCTCCCACTTGGTGTCTTCGGACCTCGAACTGCACCATCTTCAATCTCTTTTGTACATGTGTAATAAGAACTCATCCTGTTCTACAATGCGCCTAGTTGCCCCCGGGCCTTCCAATCAGTTCACCTGAAGGCCTGCTGAAACTCCATTGAGTTTCAACTCATCAGTCACGGCTATCTTTACCCTTGACTCGTCCTCTGTCTCTACTAGCTCCAAACGAACTGCCAGATCCTGAGAAATCCTGAGAACAAACACTCTCCTTTAAAGCAGATAATAAACCGGAGAGACTTTAACAGCTAGAATACTGGTTCTCTTAACCCACTGTCTGGAAACTCTGACTGAAGCACAACATTCATGCATTGCTCCCACTGCCATAAAACCCCTAACTGGTTTCTCTGAACCTTTCCTAGCACGTTCAACCTGAATCTAACCTGTAGCTCTGGGTTTGCCATCTGCAAAGCAAATCTTCTTCTGCCCACGAGATTCTGTGAACCGGATTTTGTTTTTCTTTTGAACTGGGATGGTCACTCCCTCAAACGGTAAACTGACCATATAACGCGAACCCCGTTTCTTACCTCGAGCCATGACTAGATTTCCCTTGATAACCTTCCACTGCCCGGTCCCGAACTTAACCTCATGCCCTTGTTCATCCAACTGCCCGACAGAAATCAACTGCTTCTTCAAACTTGGAATAACCCGGACATCTTTCAAAGTCCATGAACCGACTGGAGTCTTCAAATCTATGTCACCCATGCCCTTCACATCAAAAACTTCATTGTTCGCTAGTCTTACCTTTCAAAATCCCCAACTTTTAGATTCCGTAGTGCTTCACTGTCGTGGGTAGCGTGAAACGAAGCATCGAAATCCATGACCCAGGAATCCACACTACTCTCTACTCTGCAAATCAGCGCCTCGTCTGAGCTGTAGTCTTTTGTAGTGTTTAGTTCTTTCTTATTTTCCGGACATTGATTCCTACAATGTCCTACCTCTTCTGATCATGCTTGTTCAATGAAGCATCTCCACCGACCAAGAAAACAAGCCACCTGCTTCTAAAGTTTTCTTTCACCTTGCTAAACAAGACGAATCCAAAGCCACCTGCTTTGACGGATCCTTACTGCCTGTTTCTCATGCAACACGCCGGTCTCCTCTTATCACGAACAAGCCAATCAAGGCCCGCAAAGAACTCAACATCAACAGCACCCTGCTGATAAATAAACTTTTGATCTGATCTTCACTACCCAGTTAAGTTTTTCCACAGTTGTTAAACACCTGCTTACAACCACCAACCTAGTGAAAAAGAACAAAGAACCAAGCCTCCTGCTTTTAACGTCCCCTTTTTTTTTACGAGCTAAGCGTGACCTGATTCAAAGCCTCCTGCTTGAAGAATCCTTCCCGTCCGCTTCTTCTGCTCTTCTGGTTAGAATAACTTATGCCTCAAAAACAAGCAGTCTCGCTTCCCCGTTCTTATACTAGGCACACAAAAGAATAAAACTTGGTTGAAGATAACTGATCGACACTTTCTTTCAAAAACAGTCCCGCAAACAACCTACTGTTGTTTTTATGCAAGAACCTCTGTCCCAAAACAGCCACAAACAGACTTGAACACCCTCAAAGTCTCTGTTTTTCGGCTGTAAACACACTCCCGAAACAACCCCTGCTGTCCCGAAACCCGGTTCTTCTTACTGCTAATTCACGAACCCCAAAAAACCCTTATCTGCCAAACCGAGCCCTAATCTGCCCAACTGAACCCTAATCTGCTAAAAAAAAATCAGACCTGAATCTGCCCAATTTTAACTTCACCGGACCCCTGGCTGGAGGCGGCGGCTGTTCTGGCTGGCGGCGGCGGGTCTGGCTAGTCTTGGCCGAACCCAAATCTAGGTGACGGCTGGTGGCTGTGTGATCAGAACCTTGAACCTTGGAACCTGGCTCTGATACCACTTGTTAGGAATCGGGTCTTAGCTAATCAACACGATATCAATTAGCATCTGATTAATAGACACGAAACCTTACTAAGAAGCCGGTTCTGATTTACACACACAATACAATTCGGAATTAGCTGAAAGAATAAAGAACACAAGAGATTTAACGTGGTATCTCACACTTAACTGTGTGAACTAATCCACCGGGGGGGGGGCAACTGAGTTTTTCTTTATTAAGTCCCACAAAACAGGAAATTACATGTACAAGAGATATGTTTATATAGGCTACTGATTAGGGTTGCTAAACTTGCTCCCCAAGACTTCTAACAAAACCGGGCCTAAATTAATTAAGGTCGGCTGCCTTAATTCCTTTTAGTGGACCGGTTTTCTTAGCTCAACGGAAAAAAGGCCAACTGCCTTTAATAGCTGCTGGAACATGGTAGCCTAAATGGGCCGATGACAACTGCCAACAATTACTTCTGTTTGTGTGTTCATTTATGATTTATCTGTTCTTGAACAGACCGTGTCCATTTGCTTGTGTGCACTTACATTTTAACTAACGGATAGAAAAGAGCACAAACGTCCTTATTTTCCTAAAAAATGAGCATGAACATGAAAACATGTTTGTTTATCTTCGTGTTATAGTTTATTTGTTCAGTTTGTTAAGATTAAAGTTATTTACATTAACCAGTCTATGTATGTTAATGGCTCTTTAGTATTTAGCTATCACGGCCTAATGGCCCATGTATTGTATTCTATATGCACGTCTTTTCTAATCAATGACATAAGCTTCTGGAAAACACTTGTACAACAACACAGTTAAACTCAAACCCTGTTTGTTTCCATTTAGTCCATTTATACCCCTTGCATTTAGGTTTGCAAGGGTTGATGAGGGTCTATAATTCTATAATGAAAGCTTCCACAATAGCAGCTTGCAAAGAGGTTATCTGAAAAAAATTAATTTTATTTGTGAAGAGAAATCAGTAAGACCTCTTCTCTTATCAATTTTTTGTTCATGTGATGCTAGTTCCATATATCATATGAGATAAAAGTCAGAATAGGATAGATAAACCTGATAGTTTGTTACTTTAGTATATTGAAATGAAGGGGTAAAAAAAACATATACATAAGTACTCACCATAATAGTATGTTGACAGAATCGTTATTCGCACAGTTGGCTGAACAGCACAAAAAGTAAAAAGAAAAAAAAACTGATCAATCATCAGTCAATAACAGAAACCCTTTTAAACTAACTAGTGTCACTAACAAGTAACAACAGATATTGCAATATTACATTGATGCCAACATCGACGTGAAGCATGAAGAATTGTGCCTTTTATTGGTCTGATTAAAGTAATGCATGTGTATGATACGAGATACGTGAATATATGTATGTATGTGTGTATTATATATAAGCTCCACGGTGTTATTAACTTCTTAGAATCAATGCATACCATTACAAATATCCCTTCACGACGAGTAGGTAATTCCTCAAGCTTCTTCAATGTCTCATCGCCTTTGGTAACTTTGCCAAAAATTGCATACTAAGGAAGACAAACAAGAAAAGTTCTTAGAAATCATCCAAATTTATCATTGCATCAGTTCATAGAAAGTCAGATGAGCAAACCTCATGATCAAGGTGTGGAGCATCTCCAAGAAGCATTGAAAATGAGGATTGAGCACTATTCGGATCTGAATACCTAAAACAAAAATGATGTTACAATATTAATACTTCAAACATGTAAATAATCGAAAAACAAAGCAATAAATATCCTGCTCTAATTCGAAATATGAACTATAACTTCTAATCATTTATTTGAAATTGCAAAGTCCAGGGTTCTGGCTTTAAAGGAGTTTCTCAATCTCTGTTGCAAAATAGTCTTGGAATTTAAACATGAAATCCTCCACGTGACCACCTCCCTAATCTTGGAGTCTAAACCTAGTGATTTCCAAATTACCAAACTAACACAAATGTTTGCAGTCTTTTAATTCCAGAAGTTTTCTATTTTAGGTTTTTGTAGTTCAATGTAGTTATAAACTTGTGCAAATATAGTTATCAATTCTAGACTAAATAACATCTATCTTCCTTGAGAAAAATCACCAATGAAACGAATAAGAACTTCAGTAGCATACACGAACAGGATTTTTATCGCTCAGATTTCTCGTTTACCACATTCATATCAATCATACTCCGTGTATCGAGTCGGCATCCAATTGCATAAATGAAGTAGTTGACAAAGACTTATTTGTATTTGACCTAAATAATCCTGATAGATTACCATCCATAACTACTATCACTCTTAATCAAATTGAATATTTGTGTACAACTGCAAATTAGAACTAAAGCCTTGCAGTACTCTAACACAACACCACTAAACTCCACCATTAATGATTGGCTAGGGTTTAACTAAAAACACTGCAACAGGGAGCCAAGTGTAAAGCAGTAAAGGACGATACATCTCTGTAAATGGCATTACCTCCCCATAGAAAGAATTCCCCGTACATGCTTAACATCACTGAATTCACCTTTAATGGTTTTTACAGCCTCTTTCCTTTGTTCTTCATTCATAGGAGCTGTTCTCCCACCAGAAACATCGGCCACTTGTGCAACGAACCCTTTATCAACCTGGTCCATTCTCACATTTTAATCACCCATATATAAAATTATACATCAATCACCTTAGCAAATATTTCTCAGTTTGAGAAATTACCCGAAAGAAGTGATTTGTATTATAGCATCCCAAACGAACAAGTTTGTAAATGTGTTCAACTGTCTGTGGAGCCACGCTAGGGTAGAAACCAAATTCAATGTCCCCGTAATTTGTCTACATCCAAAAATTGCAAAAATAGCATTTATAACGATACTTCATTTTAATTAAGTGATAATCTGACAGCTTCGTAATTGACAAATCTATACATTGTTAATCAATAAGTCTGTGATAGTTACTTCTACTTTTCATGTTGAAATATTATATATCAAACTTGAAACTTTTTTTTAAGAAAAATGAACTTTAATAGTTCATAAACCTCGTTTCTCACTAAAAGCACTTGTTGCTAATCGGTCTGGTAATGTTCTACTATTGCAAATAATTTTGTTAAGAAAGCCAAACTTCCTTTTAAACATTTTCGCTTGTAAGCCAAATTACCTTTTAAACATTCACTCCTAGACAAGCTTCAACTCTTCTTAAATCATGGCCTTTTGATAAACATTTCCGTTGAATATATTAGAATTTAGAACAATAGTTACTAATGATGAAATCTAGATAGTATTAAAGCTTTGGGTTAATCAATAAAACAAATGGAAACATAGGTGTATTTAACCCTAAAATAAGACAACATAACCTGGACTCGGCATATAATATAGAACACAGTTGAGCAAAAAAAAGATGCTATAGATCACTGTTGGTGATTGTAGTGTCATCAATTGTTTTGTGTATTTGTGATTCACTTGAGACCAAGGGATCTTGGGTTAAGCTCAAATACAAGTTGGTGAGTGCAGAGCGCACGCTCGTTAGAGCTAACTCGATATATGTTAATATGGCAGGGGTCAAGGGGGTTGCGCCCCCTTGCGGGCTCAAAGGGCAGCACCCCTTGCCGGGGTCTAGGGGGGGAGCACCCCCTAGTTGGGGTTCAGGGCCGTGCCTCAACCCGAAAAAGTTATTTAGTACTCCAACAAGTATAACAGTTTTTCCCGCCAAATTAATCGCTGAAATATAGCTGTCTGTTTGAAGAGGCGTGCCTCCTTATTGTAACAGCTTTATAACTGTATTAAATGAAGGGTTGCAATTTTTCATATTGAAGGTGCAACCTTTCATGCATTCTTCTGGTCAGTGCCGTCTCTAAAAATATAAAAATATATTAGGGCCCGGCTCGATATTAAAAAATACGCCCGGGATCCTAAAATAGCAAGCTTGTATCCAGTATGTTTTCACGACCGAAAGGAATATCGAATCGGTCTCCTTACTAATCCATTGGTCAGACCGGATTAAAAAACCATTAACATAAATATATAATAAATATATAAACAAACATTCTTTATTTATTTATCTATATAGTTATTATAATTATAAAACTCGATCAATCAAACTAACTAAATAATAAATATAATCGTAGATTAAATTTTTTTAACCAAAACACATACTCAATTTATGGTGTGTAGCTTTAAAATTAATTTGACAAGTACTATTCAAAGCCCATAGAAACAAATAATACAAGAAAAATTACTTTTCAAATATCTACTGTGCCCAATAAAAGTTATCTTTGTGTGTGGGTAATAAAGTGACACATATATCTACCTGACGATATCTATCCATTAAATACATACACACTCATATATATCTATGTATTTACAGAGCTTGATATACACAGACACATATTTCACCAAACTTTCATTTCATATAACTTTCATTTCCCATTCACACGACACACCACTGTTACATCACCCCCTCCGATGGTATTACTTCCGCCATTCCACACACCGACGACAAGCATATCTCTATCAAATACGACTTCCTTCCTGCTTTCATTATGAGCACCGCCTCCGCTCATACTACTTCCCGCATACAATCGTTTTAACACCTATAAAACTTAGAGATAGTAAGCCCTTGAAAGGAGTGGGCCCAGCTCGGTGGCACCCCTTGCACACCCTCGGAGCCGTCCCTGCTTCTGGTCTCAAAAATACGCACGAATTTTATACATATGTTATTTGTTCCTGATTTCAATTTTGATTACCTATATTGAAATTGAAACCTTTGCATTATCCCATTTAAAGATTTCATTTAACCCTAAGGCAATATATAGGGTTGAAATACTTTATTGCAAAAGTGTTTCACAATTCAAAGACAAATTCGGTCCTACCCTAAACCCCATTATCCTACAATCACAACTACGGATGCCAAATTGTGATTAGAAGGTGAACATTAAAATGTAAATCTAACAATCACTCAACCAAATTTTTTTTTTAAAAAAAGGATTGAATTTCAGTGTAAACTGAAAACATGACAAGATAGGCCTAAACTCTCGGCTTGCTATATCATACCATAGACACATTAATAACCACAACCATGTAGTTATAGCAACCAACTGAAATTACCACAATCCCAACCGGTCCATGCTAGACCACTCCAGGCCCAACACGTGAGAAGTAAATAAGGTGCACCGAGCAGCCATGTTGGCCTAACCAACTGATCCAGCTTCACCAAGGAATTTTCCTAATAAATCAGATACATTTATTGTTTCTGGTTGCGACTGAACCTAATATACTTCCAAAAGCCCCTTTTATCTCCTGAACCAACTAAGCTACACGTTGGAGGCTATATCAACAACTCCAATCACAAAAAATTAAAAAGCTTTGCATCATGATCACATAACCACTCTCCTAAATTAACTTTGTTTCTTAAAATCTACAAATATATTACAGAAATCAGAAGCTAACACATCATATCAGGTAAATCAAGTAGAAATTAAATATCATATTTTTGGAAACAAATCTCAAATAAAAACAGTGAACATTGCAGCATTCGTGAATTAAAACCTAACCCAGAAACTTAAATAACACAATTCATAATCTTACACAACATATACATATACACATGTATATATAGTAAAGACTGAGGAAAAAAGAAATATAATTTAGTGAAAGTGAACCTGAAATACAACACGGGCTGATCCAAGAAGGGAATCTTGTTGGGCGGATTGGGCGAACATAATGAAGAGGGCAAATGCAAACAACAAGAAGATCGTATTCAACTCCTTCTTCATTTTTAGTACTGCTGCTGCTGCTGCTACAATTATTTTGACTTTGTGGGGGGATGATATTGGTGTTCACTATTTCAAGAAAAATGAATGTACATGTGTAGATAAAAACAAGCAAGTTGGATAAAGTGGCACACCTTTGCCTCGGCGTTCTATTCATATGCCTTGCAAGGCCCCGAGGTTTTTTTTTATTCAAGATAGAACCTGAGGTTAGCTTTTTTATATCGTTGTGATAAGGGTTGGGTTGTCTACATCTTAACCTCCCCATATATCGTCGTGGTATTGGGACCTAAACTCGTGAAAGATGACATTGAGTGTTACTTTTTTTTTCCTTATATGTAAATGTATTTCAAGATTTTTTTTTTTAAACGGTTGGAGATGACCTACAAGAGGATACTTGGGAGAAAATGAAGACCAAAATTAGTGTATAAAAATAAGTTAGATAATTACCCTTTTGAGGGTTTTAGGGGTAATTTTCTTGCCAGCTAGACGTCCAAAGTTACTTTGTATCATAGGTTGATTAGCACCCATTATTATATTTAGGCTAATCGGACCTTAGAACTTCTTTGTTAATATCGACTTATATGTATACATACATATACATCCTAACCAGGTATTTGGTAATCTTTTTCTATTTTTATTTTGGAAAAACAAACTTTTTTTTACTTAAAGTTATGCATTCTAACCGAGTCTTCGGTAATCTTTTCTTGAAGATCTCCAAATTTCTATTTAAGAATTAAGAGGATTCAAACTTAAGACATTTTGAATATTTTTTCAGTATTTTAACCACTAAACAACTTGCGTGAAGGTGGCTTAAGTATTGAAATGGTGTATGGTTTAAAATGTATTATAAATATACTCGTATAATGTGCAACAGTGAATGAATTCTCAAAAGAAAAAATAAATTTTGGTATAAATCAAGATCAAATATAAAATTCGTAAACTTCAACTAGTACACGTGATAAGGAGTGATGGTGGTCCGTGTACGCTTTGACAACCATCGGTCTTGGATTGTCTAACACACGATTATGTTAAAATTATGTTTAG
This sequence comes from Asclepias incarnata, assembly GCA_025447715.1. Classification (NCBI taxonomy): domain Eukaryota; kingdom Viridiplantae; phylum Streptophyta; class Magnoliopsida; order Gentianales; family Apocynaceae; genus Asclepias; species Asclepias incarnata. Next base: position 13,896 of record JAOEHQ010008835.1, read on the forward strand.
TATTTGTTGATAATATATTTAAAATTAGTTATTAGGTAGCATAGAGGCGTGGGTAAATTGGAAGATAGATCTTCAGGCAAAGAGGTGGGTGGATTGGGTTTTGGCAGCCTAGGGTCTCTTTTTTTTTTTTATAACGACAGCAGTATATTATAATAAATCTAGCAAGATGCTAGAAAAAGATACAATACAAAGTATAAGCAAAAGCTACTCTAGAGATCATCACAAACTAGAGTCATCTCGTGGTTTTAACTGCAAAGGCTACAAAAGGGAGAGAAAAAACTAATGCCAATTACGACAAGCTAGACATGAGAAAAATCCTCACCACCAGAGGCCGAGCCACCGGTTTTCACTCTGAGGTGTTTTTGATGTAACCCCATACAAACCACGAGGAAGAAACAACTCGAAACAAAACCAATATAACCCATGCGCCTAGCTACCAACTGAACAAGAAACAAAAACCAAGAGCCTAACTATTGTCCAGAGGGTTCACGAGCCACTATTCCCAACTTCCATGAGCTTTTCTATTCCTTTGCCCACAGGAACGAAACAGAGACAATAGAGTTACAAATGTCATTATTGGGGAGGAAAAATTAATGTGGCGATGACGTGACAGTGAAAGAATAGGGGTGTTCATTATAAGTACCGGCCTAATAACCAACATTAATTTGTTGTTAAAAAAAAAAATTAACAGAGACATAACGCAAGGATTCAACAACTTATACCACATACAATAACAACAACAACAACGGTACCCAATCCCTGCATAAGCGGGGTATGGGGGAGGTAAGATGTACATAGTCTTTCCTTTACCCGAAGGTAAAGAGACTGTTTCCATAAGGACCTCCGGCCAAAATTGGTACAGAGCAAGAGGGAAGTAATGAGTAGGTAGTCATACCTGTCGGCCGCGTCTCGCATATCTGCATTAATAATACGGTAGAATACTAAAAAATAACAAATAACAAAACATACCTGTCGGCCGCGTATCCATATCTGCATTAATAATATGATAAAAGAAAATCTGACGGCCATGTATAGCATAGCTACATCTAAGATAGATTATATGGAACAGAAAACATAGACATAAAACATATAAGCCGTCGGAGCAAATAAGACAGGTAGCATGGAAAACATACATACAGATTCTACTCAAAACTATATTACAAATTTGATTTGGCCACCTAACTGTAAAGCAACACTCGAAGCCCCTACAAGGGGTACTTACCTAACTATATTACACATTTTTTTGTTGTGTGAGTTAATGATATAATTTTTTTAGCCCAAGTGCCCAACTCATGAGTTTTGAGCCTAAGTCAACAAAAGTCAATGACCCGGGCCGACCTGCCGGCCACATGCAAGTCCGAACCAACACCTTGAACCGGGCCGTTAAAGCTGCCGGTTCAACCGGCCGGTCCGGTCCTGTCGGGAAAACATTGCATCCAACGTCAACAAAAATACCACCGGATGCATACAATAATAGCATCATTTGAAAGATGGATACACATAATAAAAGTGTTCTAGGTTAGATACAAACAATAAACTAAAGTTGAACACATTACAAGCCACTTATTGAATAACTTCATACAATAAATCCTACATAGATATTGTGCAACTAGACATAGATTACTTACTTTAAATAATAACAAAGGAAGGATGAATTTTGGAAAATTAAAAGCTGAAATAACTTACAAATGATGCAGCAGAGATAGCAATGGCGGCGGCGACGGCGGAGGCACCGGTTGGATAAGATTTTTGTAGCTTCTGGGTTTGACAATAGAAGCGGTAAAAAAAAAAAAAACAGTGTGTGTGCGCGTATCAACGTATGGACTATCCACAGGGGATTTTTCTGTCTTTCCAAAGATAATTTACCTTTTGGTGAAATTACTTTACTGTATGGATAATGAGATTACTGTATGGATAATTTACCTTTAAGTTAGATTGATTTATCCAATTTTTATATTTTTTTAACAAAATATCTAACAAAATCACGTGGAATACTTTGTGATTTCGACATTTTTGAGTTTTTCTAATCCATATAATGATTTAAAATTCTTTTTGATATTTTCAATGTATGCAAATACATAAAAGATTCTTGAACAAGTCATGACTTAGAAATATTTTTGTTACCTTACATTTTGTTTCAAAACAATATTTGTATGGTCTTTTGACAAATATTTAATAGGCATTTTCCACACATATTATATACAAAGTTATCTTCAAGTCTTTTTTTATGTCGAAACAATCTTCCTTTTTTATATCTTTTACGTGCTTGACTGATTGCATGTACAGAAAATCTAACAAAATATCTTATCATTGTATAGGTAAGATAAAAATCAAAATCAAAGTGTATTCCATGTGATTTTGTCGGATATCTTATGAAAAACAAAAAAATTAATCAATTAAATCAGTAACTTTTAGGCTTTTTGGGTAATCAAGTTATATTTTCAATGTCAAAATATCATATGGTCTAGTCTAAGACTCTAAGCCGGGCTTTTCTCATTTAAATTATCAAGATATTTTGTTAAAATTTAACTGAATTAAAAAGGTTCAAGTTGTAGTCATGTTGACATATAATTTGTGGATGAACTCATTATGTACAATACAACTACCAATCTTGTATCGTCAAATTTTTAATGAAGTAGTACAATTAGTATATGTAACTCCACTTTTGTATCATTGTGTATTCTGGAAATTTTGAGTTAAATGATGTATTTTTAAAGTTCATATGAAATATCACTTAAAGCTTTATTTCTAAGTTGGGGAGACATTGACCCTTTAATAATCATGGAAATACATTACTTTCTTGATTAAATACTACGATGTTGCTAGAATAATTTAGTGGTTGATGATGACTTTCAACAATTTATTGAATTTCCTTAATGGTTTCAAAAGTTATTGATAAGTTTTTGATAGTTAATGCTAGCTTCCGATGATTACTTGCGGTAGAGGTAATCACCATCCATGGTAGTCGTGATGTAAGAATATTGGTAGTG
>JAOEHQ010008846.1:0-16880 GCA_025447715.1 Asclepias incarnata
CCCCCCTTTCCTCTTTTTTTTTCAATTTTAAAAACTTAAAATACCTATTATACCCGTTAATATGTTTGTTATTAAATAAAACACTTTTATTTTTTATTTTGGTGGAAATATGATTCAAATTTATGACCTTTTGAGTTAAAGGGAATGACGTTCACCAACTCTCCTAACAAAAAGTTGATGCTAAATTTAATGGTTTTTACTACATATTCATTAAACATTTAGTCAATATTCCTCATTTATATTATTATTTTATTTAATTACAATTTAATTTTTTATAACTTATATTTTATACTTTTTAATAATGAATTTTTTTATAATAATTATAATATACATAAAATACAATATAAATTATTCATAACTTAAGCTTTTGTTAACGGATTCATTTATTAATATAGTTTGTAGTTTATCAAAAGATTGTTTTTTTCTACAAGGATATATGTATCACATTATTTTCTATACTATCAAATCTTTTTGCAAGGCTGCGACGAACCAAACAACGTCTAAAAAATATTTTAATCCCACTTCATTGCGCGGATAGTATGCTAGTGTGTATGTATATATATTTTGAGACTATAAAACTATCTCCAGCGTGTCTTTAAGAGATCAACTTTAGACGTCTTTACCGAGATCAATCATTTTTACCCGTTTTTCGGTGAGGTATCTTTACAGACCGACGTGAGTTTGTCTTGCTTCACACAATGGGGTGGACCAGAAAAAAAAGGTTTTATTTAATTATGGTATATAGGTAAGTGATGAGTTGGAAATTAAGAAGAGTAAGGATATTTGTAAGTTTGGAAATGAAATTAAAATTTTTAAGGATTTGCAAGAATATAACATGACAGGCAGACGTGACAGCTAACGACACATTTAGCATCAGAGATAGCCAATAGGTAGTTGGGTAAAAAAAGAAGTAAATAAAACCCCATACCGTTTTTTATGAGTTTTGAGTCTCAATACCGTTAAAGAGGTTGTTTCACTACCTAGAAAAGAACTATCAACCTTGTAAGAAGTAAAAATCAAATCTGTCTCCAAAGACTGTTAACCACTCGATCAAGTCCAATGTTTTAAAAACTGGACCGGCTGGCTAGACCGGTCGGACCGGTGCGCGGTCAGGAGGCCGATTTTTTAAAACCGGTTTTTTAGCGGTTTTGGCCGGTTTTTCCGGTTCGCCCGGTCCGGTTCAACTGGTTTTGTATTTTTATTTTTATTTTTTGTAATTTTTTTAAAATTTTTTTTATGATGATTTGTATACTTTAATGTTATTTTTAGTTGTTTGTGAACATTAAAACATATATTTTATTTGAATTATAACTATTTATTATTATTTTTGAATGGATTGTAACAAGTTTAGTAGCATTTAAAAAAAAAAACCAAACGGGTGAACCGGCCGGGTCAACCGCTTGCGATTGACTGGCCAATTCAACGAAAAATCCGGTTTTTAAAACTTTGAAAACATATATATATGTAGGAAAAATCAAATATGCAGTTGACTGCATATTTGATAAATACAGTTACACATACAGATAAATAAATAATTAATATATTACAAAAATATTCCTCTGATTTTTAAGCTAACTTTACCAAAAATTTAAACAGACAACAATCACCCGAGCTATGTATCATCTATAATTGGACCACAAAAGTTAAACTCAGAATCCCAGAGTCTTCCACGCTTACACGTGGATTAATACGTGTTGCTCTTCTTTCTTTCTCTTTCCATGAGTACAACCCAAAAAGTTCTTTCTTTCTTTGTTTCTTGATCAAACACAAAGTGACTTCTTGGTATGTATTTATATATCATTCTCTCTAGCTTAATTTCTGTATTACCATCATCTATCTATCTATATCTATATATATTGGTGTTATTTGATCAATAATAATATATATTTTAATGTGATAATATGTAAGAAGTTTTAATCATATATGTTTTAATGTGTGTAGACAGTTGGTAAAAAAAAGAAAGAAATGATGAAAGGTGGTGATGAGTTGGAAGTACGTTTTGATAGTTTGATGGTTGGAGTAGGGAGAGTTATCAGAGATTGGAATGAGATACCAATGGAGCTCTTGTTAAGGATTGTGTCTTTGTTGGATCATCGTACGGTGGTTGTTGCTTCTGCTGTTTGTCTTGGTTGGAGACATGCTTTGTCTTCCGGACTTACACATTTCTCTTTCTCTTGGTATTTATTTTTATTAATTTCACTATTTATCTTTTGGGTTTTGCTAATGACTTATAAAATACTTGTACTTTTATCATAATTATAAAATACTTGTACTTTTATCATAAATTCATGGCCTTTTATTATGGAAGTACAAATTTTTTTATGCACACTAGCTCATTTTCCTTATCTTTTTAAATATATATATATATTATGGGAATAACTTCACAAAAAGAATTTTCATTAAAAGTTTATTAGATGTACACATTACATCCTTCATAGATGATCAATAGTATTTGTGTTTTGGATAACTGATTGGTTTTTTATTTTTTACTGCCTTGTCTTAGTAGAAACTCAAGATAATCAATTTTGTGAAAAAAGTGTATTAGGAGAAAATGGTAAAGTAAAAATAGGAGTATTACTTTTGGAATTGAACAATTATAAATAGAAAGGTAGACATCGGATCAGGGATGGAGTAAGAAGTTATTTTCTCTAAGGAAACAAGCTCTTTAATGTACGAAACAAGAATAGTGATTAACTGATTATGTGCTTATTTTAGAATGAATTAAGCCGTTTTAGTTGAACAACGTTAGATGGTTATTCTGAAAATGAATCATTCTTGGTGGATTCAAAATTACTAGTATAGGTGACATAATGGAGGGGTTCGTAATTTTTTTAAAAGCGTCAAAACCAGTCGGGTTGGGTTGACTAGTAAACACTTGCTAATAGCCTGAAACTAACATATCACGCATGATTAGGGAGTTCTATCAGTATAGATGATTTAAATTTTTAATAAGTTTGACTGTTACACATTTGACCCAGTTCGTTTTTTGCAAAATTATTTATTATTTATTGTTACACGTTTGGGCCGTCTATGACCTTTAACAAGTCCTAGAGCTATCTCTACTGTAAAAGTGGAGAGAGAGATTTAGTTTGAGACAATACAATCTTTTCATATGAATTAGTAGTAGTCGTAATATAATTGGATCAGTTCATGTTCATGGTTTATATTTTTATAGCGACATTTTATGAGTTCATTATTAGTGGATTTGTTTGGTAGTGTTGTTATGTGTTTTTCTCCTTTAGCATGTTCTTTGTTTAGTAGCTATCGACCGTATGTTTTGGTTTAAAAAATATGAAGAAGCAAGTGAACAAGAACAAGAAGTTGGTTTCCAATTTCCATTGAATTAGGTAATAATAGAGATGGTTGGAGGATCAATTAAAAATCCCTTACATTTGTGACTTATTTGGATGTATGCTGCAATATCATTTTCGTACAAACCAAACTTAAAAAGAAGGTAGGTATATTTGAATTATTTTTATCATCTCTTATAGCCAGTAGGGTGTTTTTTAATTTCAATAGTTGGGTATGGGTCAGGGTCAACATGCTTTCTGTACACAAACCTAGAAGAAAATTCTGTTACATGGTTGGACCGAATAGGGAGCATTTAGCTTTTGGTAGAGTTGATGATATCGACCCATTTAACTGTGGATTGGCTGATCCGGAATGTGGTTTTTCCCAAATGGGTCATATAGGTACATCAAAATATTTAGCTTAAAAGAGAATGGGTTGAATGGATTGCAAGTCATACAGAGTGTATTATAATATAAAACCTACTAAATCCTTTTACTAGAAAAAACAGATTATTCGAAATAAAGTTTGGACAAAAAATTGTGGGTCAACGCGGAACATGCACATAAATTTTCTGTTTCTCCCGGTTACCCAACCCACATGTTTTGCCACATCTAAGCTACATAGGATCATCAAAGGCCACCAATAATCGAGCCGTAAAATCTAGGAGAGTTCAAAATCGACAACCTGATCATATTTCCTATTTTTTGGGAGCTTGAAAAGTAGAACTCCATATTTTCGTATCCAGTAGCTCTTGGTAGTAAGTGAACTTGAGTACTTAAATATATGCTTAAGTTTTTGATTACCTGATAATATACTAGTTTAACAAATGGTATATTATGAAAGAAAACCTTTTTTCATATTCCTTTTTGTTGACCATGTCATGTTTAATTGTTCTTGGTGTTGCAGGTGCAAAAACAACATGAATGACTTGGTGAATTCTCTTGCTCCCAAGTTCAAAAACTTGAGGTCTCTGAGTCTTCGTCAAGATAAACCACAGTTATATGATAATGCTTTAGAGACAATTGCAAATAACTGTCACGACTTGGAGGATCTGGACCTCAGCAAGAGCTTTAAACTCACCGATCGATCTTTGTATGCTTTGGCTCATGGTTGTCCAAACCTTGTGAAGCTCAACATCAGTGGATGCTCTTCGTTTAGTGATATTGCCCTTGCATATCTCAGTGGTTATTGCAGAAAATTAAAAGTCTTGAATCTTTGTGGATGCGTTAAAGCTGCATCTGATAATGCCTTGAAGGTATACAGAACTTTTTGTTATTAGTCGCAACTTCGATACAGGAACTAGTGATTTGGGTGATGTTTTATCTCTAATGGGTGCCAAGGTAATATCAAAATTACTAGCTAAAAAGGAATGGGTCGAGAGTCGCGCTGTTTTTAGACCAACTTTTCAAAGCAAATTTCACAGTTATTGTCTATTTATGAAATGTGTCAACTTTTTGGGCAAAAAGTGTTTCGGGAATCCAACTTGACTTCATGCGTTTCGTCCCATTAAAAAATTACCCAAGTTGATGCTTTGCGCAACTCGTCAATTATGTGATTCAAGCCATCTGTTATCTGTAACTGGTCAATGGGTTAACGTCAATGTAACTAAAAAAAGCACTGTTCAAATGGGTCAAGCAAGTCGAGCAAGTCAAGCAGGTCAAATAGGTCGAAAGTCCTCCAGAGCTAACTAATTGCATATACCATAGATCATTCTATTTAAAGCAGTTTAGACTATTTCTGTAGTAATAATAATATTGTTTTTGCAATCGTATTTGAAGCATTATAACATTATTCATTTTAACTGGCGGGTACAGTTTAAACCTGCTTGCGGGCCAGTCCAACCTAACTACTGTACTATAACTTACCCATCTTGACATTCTACCTAAGCACTTGTGACCACCCCCACCCCTCATATTGCCACACTCCCTTCTGATTCACCAGATTTCATCACAAGCATTCGCTCAATTGTGCAGGCAATTGGATATAACTGCAGTCAACTGCAGTCGTTGAATCTGGGATGGTGTGAGGATGTTGGCGATACTGGAGTAATGAGTTTAGCATATGGTTGCCCTGATCTTCGTGCACTCGACTTGTGTGGTTGTGTTCTTATAACAGGTACTTTATGTTTATATTAGTTTGCGAGCATTTTTAATATCCATTCAAAAGATTTCAGAAATCATTAAATTGTTCATACTTACGTACAATACACATTTGAAGTAGTGGGTATCGTTATTTCCTTAAAATAACTTATGAGTGTGTAGAGTGTGAGCAGAATGCATTAAAGTAGTGCATACTTAAAAAGTACATGGGATATGTTAAATTTCACCCGCTTAACAACATGTAGAAGTTTTGTATCCATATACATATTGCAATTTTTTTCGCTTTTAGAGAGTTTAGAAACGATTTGGTACGACACCTTTCTGTGCATCAGAGGAAAAGGCATAGTTCATGAAAGGGATATGTATTTGGTCCCTTTCTGTTCTGGGGAGTGTACTATTAAAGTTAACCTTTACGGGCTTATGTTATAAACCTATCATTGAATGACAGGCCATGTTACTAGGCCCTTAACCAACTAACCGTTGATTTTAGAATTACGTAAAAACAAATATAGACTTAAAGTCCGTTCTTGTTACGAGTATATATGTTAAGATCAATAAATTTGTGATATTGTCGGTTTGCAGATGAAAGTGTGATAGCCCTGGCAAATAACTGCCTACATCTGAGATCTCTAGGTCTCTATTACTGTCAGAATATCACAGATCGGGCTATATACGCTTTGGCACAAAGTCGACTTAAGAACAAGCACCACGTGTGGGATTCGGTCAAAAGCAGCAGTTACAAGGATGAAGGGCTTATGAAACTGAACATCAGTCAATGCACCGCCTTAACGCCACCTGCTGTTCAGGCACTATGTGATTCATTTCCTGCACTCCATACATGCCCTGGTAGGCACTCTCTTATTATAAGTGGATGCTTGAATTTAACTTCCGTCCATTGTGCATGTGCTTTTCAAGCACATCGGGCAGTCAACAAGGTTACTCATCATGCATATTGAGAAGAAGGCGGTCAAGTGTTTCAAAGGGTTCAGTTCTTGTTTTAGGGTAGAACTATGTACATAGTTTAGGTTTAACGAATTTTCAACTTGTTAATCGACTTCTGAACATCGCAGAACAATGGAAGTCTGTTAACTTTTCCTTTTGAATGCGGCTTATCATGGTGTTTCTTCTCCATTAACGTATGAATGGGTAAATTCAGGTTACGTATTTAGTGTTTTATTTCTAAATCTTTGAAGTCACTAGATTACCACAAATGTTGATTTATGCAGTATCTATTATGAAAGAGGCTTAGTAGGGGTCATAAAACATTCTTTCACATAAAAAAGGTTTACACCACCAACTTCATATGTTCAATTATCAATGTTGCATAAGGAAGGCTCAACAGAATAATAACACACAAGATTCAAATTAACCAGCCGATCGCCCTCTCTGTCCATGATGTTCACGTCCCCTTTGCTTTCTGTTTTCGGCTTTCCATGACCAATCTGTAACCATGGTCGTGAATCTCGCCCTTTGGTTCTAGTCATCATATCATTTGTTGCTCCTGTAAACGATCTCATCATCATCATCATCCACATCATATGCTGGATTACACAAGCACCGGAATAGCCTACCGATTCCCTGGATATCCACAAGATAAACAAGCAAATATATGTTTAGGCAGTTTCTATTTTGTTACATGTCCTTGAGAAGTGGGTAAACTCAGGTTATAGTCATTTCAAACATGTGAAATAAGTGAAACATAATAATTTTAGATAACAAGTGGATAAGCTAAATTGGTCAGAAGTTGCTCAAGATGTAATTTTAATCTGAAAAGACCTTGTAAATCATTTCTTAAAAATATTAGATTATTATTGAAGTACTATAAATTTTGTAATAAAATTCGATACAAAAAACTCTTTACGGAAAAATTGATTTTTTTTATTTAACAAAAGGTGTTTTGGGTCATCTCGATCCGACCCACATCAACAATAATGCATTTCACCTGAACCTGCACATTTCGTCGCGTTTGCCTTTTGGTACGGAACAGAGTGACCCATAATTATACACAGTAACATGAATTTCTAATATGAATTCATTGGTAGCAACTAGCAACAAACTCTTGATAGTTGGACTCAGAAAATTGTGTAAAGAATGAACCTGTGTGAGCAGAGGGGCTCGGAAGTTGAGTGATCGTGGTGAATCTTCGTCATCACTACTATCCGAGCTGCTTGTATCATCATGACTATCAGAAGCTATTTTCTTCTTTGATGTTCCTACGTTTTGTGATTGTTTTTCTCTCTGGAGACAAGACAATGCCATTAATTATAGTCCTAATAGACCACTAAGTGCAACTCTATCTTTTACAAAAAGATGTAGATATCCGACCTGAAATATTTTTCCTAGAAGTTTCAAAGCCGTCGCACGTGCTTTAAGTTCTTCCTTCCTGGCATTAGTTTCTTGAAGAACCTACAAAATATGTTAAAGCCTCCATAATCTGATAATGACTAGAAAATGTTACATTAAAAGGTAACCAACTTTATTTCCATCCACATTATGCACATAGCGCTTGAGTATGTAACATTATGAGACCAAAAAGACTCGTTCATAACTCACCATTTGACAAACATGTGAAAGGGTAACTTCAATGTCAACTACATTCAACTTCCATAGTGAGTTCATGAGTGTATCCTTGCTGGATCTAAGATGTGATTCAGCATCGTTCACGGGGCCACTTCCATCCATTTTAAAAGAGCGACGTGCCTCTTCTTGAAGTTGCAGTAACTGGAAAGCACCTGAAATTATATATGACCAATACAAGGTAACTAAACATACAAAAAGTCAAGGCATGTATGGTAACTTAAAAGAGACTTTTGTAGTTCTGGGCCAATTTTCTCATTTGATTCTAGTTACCTTTAGCGGCAGTAATCTGCGACTTCCAGAAATGTCCTTTGTTTCTAACCCACTCTGCCATAAATGGTACCCCTAGGTAAATGGCTTTCTTTCCAAGCTCTTGTGCAGCCTGTCTTTCATATATGTATCCGATTGTGTGCAAGATATTTGCTCCGAAAGCTGTTCAGGTGATTTTTACAGAAATTTGTCGTGGGGTTTAGATGAATCAAAAGTATGACATGAAGTAGAAATTTGTTAACTGATGTCATAGTCTAAAGTGTTTAAGTAACCAAATGTAGCAATACAATAGATAAATTGTGCTCATTAACAAGGTGAACTAGAGGTGAGAAAATGGGCCAGTCAGCCCGGTTGGAGAGTGGTCAAAATGGGTCATTTTTGTATGGGCTGAATGGTTCGGGTTGGGTTGACGCCCAAATTTTTTGTCCATTTTTAACAAACCATTTTAGGAGGTTGTATCATGTATGCATTTTAAATATAGACTTTGGCCAACTTTCAACCCATTCCCCTTTAAACTAAAATTTTAATTTCCACCAATTTGACCCCCTTGGGATAAAATACAACCCAAAATTGACTCATTTATAAGTATATGAATCAAAACTTTCACCCCTATGGTGAACTAGTGATAGTAAATTTAGTTAGGCTCATTCCATCTAGGGGCGAGCCAATGTACTTTATTGGGTATGTACATGCATACCCCAAAAAGAATTTTGGTGGTTTGCATTGTAAAATAAAAAGTACAGTTTGGTCATCCTAATCTGTCCATGATAAAAAAATAATCGTCGAAGTAGCGCATATTCTCATTGAAAAACCCGGATACACCACTGTCACATATTTAGATTAATGAAGGCATGATGTACCTGCTTGTGCAAGTCGTTCTGCCTCAGACTCAGCACGACGTAAAAATTCTTCTTTATCACCTCGAACATATTGATGAATGAAATTTTTCAGTGATCTAGCCAGTTTTTCTTCCCTTTCCCTCTGGATGGTCTGCATCATATAAACTTACATAAATTCATTGAAAGAAAAGATTCATTTCAAGTTAATAACAAACTTCCAAATACTTGCCTTCAATTTCTCATGCAATATTTCCGGGTTGTCATTTTCACCAACTAATTCTGCAGAAGCCATTGTTGCTACTGCTAGATGTCCTATGTAGTCTTCAAATAGCTCACTTCCAAAAAGAACAGCAAAAACAGCAGTGGAATCAAGCATGGTATCCCTGTGACATGAACACATGATGTTAGACTAGATGGGTATCCACACAATGCGACAGCCCCCGAACATGTCGTGGAAGATGATGGTTCCCGTTGTTAATTAATTAGCCATATAATTTGTTTTATCCCCATTATCTATCCAATTATTTGAGATATCTTTTTTTTTTAAAAGATCACAAATAATTTATTGGTGGTTTGACTTTTAAAGGTTACAAATCATTTCAATTTGACTAATAAGGTCAACATGGGTATTTCCCATATCAAAACTGAAATTATATATGACCAATATTCTCTTCATCCGAGTCTTTCTTTCATTTGCTAGAATGCATTTAGCATGCTAATGACATATGTCATAAATGCTAATCAATAGTACTCAATGTTACATTATTCTTACAACAATAAAAATGAAAAAAAAAAGCTGAAGTGTTTACTTAGATATGGAGCCCTTCCCATTCCGATCATATGCATCTCTCTTCAAAGGATCACTCAAAACCTGGTAAGCTTCGCCAAGTACCTGCTTACAAACACATTACATTCTTGACTTGTTCCCAACAACTCAACGTTATCCATTCCCGCCATGAGCAGGGTATAGGGGAGGTTAGATGTAGACAAGATTCATCAAATTTTATATTGAAGTGTTCAAATCTCTTTATTTCTTCAGGAAGTTAGCTCTTAGAAATATAGTGATTCACAGGTTCATTAAGAAAATAATATTCAATAACTTGCCTGAAATCTCTCCGCAGCTTGAGGATCATTTGGATTTTTATCAGGATGAACTTGTCTTGCCTGTTTATAAACAACTCCAAGGTTAGAGATAGAACTTTCAACCCATTACCGAAAAATGGGAACATATGGGTTATATTTCCTTAACCTTCAAATGGGTAAAACAAACAAATTACTAGATGTTGATAAGTAAAGGTTCAGACAGGTGATCATTAGTCATTTTTGACATGTTAATTACTTATAGCAATAGATAAACAAGGACAAGAAGCTGTTGGCTATAACACTGACCGCTTTGACCCTTGTCCAAACCTACCCGTCTTCTCATCTATACTAGTAAAGAAGTATAAAATAAGTGGAAATGGATCCAGATATATTCAATCTTGTATCTACGAAAGTCCTATAGTGTAAACAATATTAGGAACATTTCACAAGCTTGTTATTATCAAGGAAGGAAATAAAACTAGATATAATGACCCGGTTAGGCTAGCAGGTGCAACCCTCTTCAAATTTTGTAGATATGCATCTAACTAAAACTTGGGAAACAGTTATAAACATTCAATCTCATCAAAAAAAAAAAAAAAAGCAACATCAAATCAAGCGTTTGTCAAATCCAACATGTGCCGTGAATCATAGATCAACATACACAAGAAATTACACACACTCGTTTTTCCTAAGAATGTCTAAAAATCAATTCCTATAACCATCAAATCAGATTCAACAACTAGATCCCATCATAACTAGAATTAACTGACACGATTTTGATCATAAAAAAAGGGGTAAGAGATCACACCTTCAGATAATAAGCTTTCCGGATATCGTCATCAGATACAAGTGGATTAACACCAAGAATATCATAATACTCGGTTTCTTTCACCATTACACTGAACTTCAAAGTTTTCCTAATCACCCAAAAAGATCAATCCCTGAAATCGAGGGTAGCCAATCTTGGGATTCACAGAATAGAATGTTGAAAAGTTAAGAGATAAAGAGGGACAGAACATGAGGTGTAAGTGAACTTTCCAGGAGTGAAGAATGAATAAAGAAAGATGGAAAAAGGTAAAGGTTGTATTTTTTTGCAATTTGTGAAAGCTTTTTCGCGGGAGAGGAAACAGTATTTTAACGGTTGATATGTGGTGCTAATGATTTCAACTACTTTTTGAAATCCCCACGACTTTGCTTTTTGTTAATGGGGTTCCATGTTAGCTTGTTGGGTTTGGACTTTGAGCCCACTTCTTGACCCCAATAACCACTTATACACAATACTAACACCCCACACAAAATAGACCATTCAAGAAGTGGCCCTATGTTTAGTAAGTTCCATGGGTTCAAACCCTTGGTGACTGTTAATTACAATATTACAGCAACTAACATATAACAATGGGTGTATCAAAGCAATTATCTAAAATAACAATTTTGTTTTTTTTTTATAACCATTTTATTTTTCCATTTTTGTTTCAATTAGCAATCCTACTTTTAAAATTTGTACATTTTGTACCGATTTATAACTTGATGACCGGTTTGACTAGTCAAATTGGATGACGTGACTTCTGAATGGCTCATACGTGCCTAGGGATGATAATGAATTAGATATGGATCAGATGTTATCATATCCATATCCACGTTCATTTATTTTTTCATCCTCAATATCCATAACCATCTAAAAAAGTTTCATCCATCCATATTCATATCAACTGGATGAGACGAGTTAATAAATGTCCATTGGATATCTTGAAAATATCTTCGTTAAAGAAAAAAGCGACTTTGAAATGCGTAATAAACGTGTGACAATCAATACATATGTCGTCCAACCTTTTACAAGCAAAAGTCATGGTTTTTCATAGATTATATAATCATGAGTTACTGGTTTTCTTAGTTTATTTAATCAAAAGTCATGATTTGTTTCAAACTTTATATAATAAAAAATCTAACACATATTCTATTAAATACTCAAAGTACTACGAGTTTACTCCTTAATTATGCCTGCACATATAAAAGGGTGGTTATGCTAGACAGATGCTTGAGAGTAAAGACTAGAAGGTTCAAAACTATAGGAAAAAAAAAGCAAAATCAAAGCGGTATCCTTTTTGTCCAAAGTGGCAAAGTTACAACAGTAAAGTCTATAATGGGGGAGTGTAAACAAATTCTCACCATTCAATATGCATAATTTTCAAATAAGAGTTGGAAAATATCAGTTAAAATTTATTTTTAAATATAATATCAAACCATAAATTAAAAGATGTAAAACATATATACATATACAAACACTTATATATGTAATTATATGAAATAAAAAAAACCAGTATTAATAATTTTGGGTTAACATGTGAAATCCATGTATGAGAAACCCTTATCCATACCCGCTCCATTACATATCCATATCCATATCCATTGCATATCTAATATTCATCTACTTAACATCATACATATCCATCAATGGTGGATCGGATCGGGTGGATGTTCGTCAGATCGGATTACCATTGTCATGCATGTACGTGCCATTTAGCATTTGGCGTGTATTTTTATTTTTGATAGTTTTTAAGGTCCGGTGGTTAAAAAAGACAAAATTAAAAGTTCAATGGTTAAAAAGAAACAAAGAAAAGTTTAATGGTTAAAAAGAAAGTTTAATGATTTCATTTACCCATATGGATACCCTAAAACCATATGAATACTTCATAACCTACTTATTTCACTAGTATGGGTACCCAAAAACCGTATGGATACATTATAACCTACTAATTTCACTAGTATGCCAAAAACCGTATAGGTACAGTTTGACTTGAAAACTCACTGATTTTTGAAATCGTATGTATAACCCAAAACCGTATGGGTATAGCTTTGGATTCATTTTAGCTCCAAAACACCAAGATCACACGAACAACCTACAAGATGCTTATGCAAATATTAAGTGACTGAAATAACATAAGTTTGACATGAAATGCATAGAAATAATGAAATATTAGCTATTAAAACTACCATACTAAACATGCATAACTGAACTAATATCATTATGTAACCATCACAAGATGACCTAGTGGAAATCAACCTGCCTCTCCCACAAGGGACGCGGGTTCGATCCTTCCCTAGTACATCTTGTGATGACCACCACCAATTTGCGATCCCATGGGTGCACATGCGTAAAGGAGCTACCATAATATTCATCGGGTTAGATCCAAAGGATTGACACCATACATGTGCCTCATGGGGGAAGTTTTTTAAAGTGGATGTTGGAATTGCGGGTTCCGAATATGGTACCAATGCGGTACACAGGGTTAAGATGTGCCCGCCTACATACACTTTTACCACAACTAATATCATTAAGTCGTATATATCTAATTCAAAAACATAGCATCCTCAATTAACCTAACCAAAGACAAATTATTATTATTATTAATTATTAATATTAATTTTTACCCAAAAGTCCAAAACTTAAAAAGGGATTTGGGCTGGGCTTGTAAATAGAAAGCCCTGTCAACCCAACCCACGACTAAACTTGATATCTACATACTTTCAATAAATTAAATTAAAATAATAATAATAATAATAAAAATAAATCTGGTATTCGTAACTTGGGGAGAAATTAAGCCCTGCACTCAGGGCCCCTAAATCCCTTTTGGTTTTTGCCTCTTCATTCTCCAAGCGGATAATTCAGGTATTATATACTAACTTCGTTGCAATTTATTTTTTTTGGATTCAGATTTTCATGTGATTCAAGGTGATCTGTTTTGCCTGTACTTTATTTCGTTATTATTATTATTATTATTATTATTATTATTATTATTATGTTTGTTTACTTTAGATTACACTAAGCGATATCGAGCCTTTTCAATTTATAGATGTTACATACATACTGCAGTAGTTGTTATTTTGGGAGTATATATGGTAAACAACATAGTGACATTTTGTTAGGTTTTAGCTATGCTTCCTAAATTTGATTTTTGAAACCCCAACTCGTGTAAGAAAGAGGTAAGGTAAATCAAGCTCACCTAACGACTTGCTTAGATGGTGGACCCGTCAATCGATTGATTCACCTTCACCAAGGGATTTTTCTAGTTGGGATGGAAGCGCAGTTACTTTCTAAATGCCTTTATTTCTGGAACCAGTTAGGTTGTAGTACACGCTGGAGGCTTGTTGTTGGTTCTTTAAGTTTGAACTGTACTATGTAGATTGACGAGGATTTAGTTTTAGGAGATGATGTGTATGCAACTTGAATTGATTCTAAATGACATGTACAGTAGATTCTAATGCTTTACCAATCCACCAAGATATTGCCAGAGTTAAATATGAATGTCGAATTAATCAGAGATATTATATAATACTGTATGCCAAAAGATTTATATATTATATAATATTAGGAAAGTTAATAGAAAAATCCAAACCAGAAATGCCAAATAACAATGGAAATCAAAACTTTTCTGTAAATCTTGTGTTATTATGGATACGACTCATTTGTTCTTCTAAGTGATTGTGAGAGAGGACATGATGACTATAGTTTGCCTTTAAGGTTTTTGTTTGAGTTTGATCTGCTTCAGTTTCTTCCAGAGCTCTTGTTTTTATTTCTTTTCTTTTCAAGTTCTATGTCTTATTTAAAATGTATTATTGTGCATCTATAGGTGTGGGGAAAACGTCTCTTGTTAATCTGATTGTGAAAGGTACAACTATAAAACATCCTTCTCAAACAATCGGATGTACAGTAGATGTGAAGGTGTGCTGCAAATCATTCTGTCTTTGCATATAGCTCACACCGAAAGAATTTTGATTTTTCTCAAGTGTTTTCTTGTTATTTGTATGCAGCATTTTACTTATGGAACTCCTAGTAGCTCTTCTGATAGTGTTAAAGGTGACAAGGAGAGAGAATTCTTCATTGAACTCTGGGATGTCTCTGGACATGAACGTTATACGGATTGTCGCTCCATATTTTATTCTCAAATCAATGGTATGTATTGGAACTTCTTTTTTGTTCAAACTCAAACCTTACTTGAACATTTAAAAAATAAATAAGATGAAAACTTGAATTTAAGAAGTTGATAGCTTCATTTTGGTCTACTTTGTGCTATTTGGCTGGTAAATTCAGTATTTATGGATCACATTTGTGTGAATCTTGTTTACTCTCAGACTCAGTTTTGCAAGAGTTGTGGAGGAGATTCTAGGGCATGGCTCTGCTCAAGTATATAGGGGGTGTTTTGATGTTTCCAAAGAGAACATTGTGACAATAAGAATCAGAATTAGACAGTTAAATAATTAAATGTTTGATGTTAGGAATAGTTTATCTTCTCACATATATTTCACAGTAATCAGGTTTTTTCCATCAACACTGTACCTGCTTCTCTAAATCTCATTATTTTAGCCCTAAAGATCAAAAAGTTATAGTCAGTTTTGCTAAACACTAGGAAACCTGTTATTATGAGCTGCAATAATAACTCTTGCAACACAGATAAACATCCGTAGTATGTTCTCCAAGAATTGGAGTTGGTAACATGGTCTGGTCAGCGAGGTTGACTAACAGGTCAAAATGGTCCTGGTTCAAAATTGTTCGAGTTGAGTTGCAAACACATTTTTCTCCATTTGATGTAATGTTTATCTATAGTTAATGTATTAAGTATGATAACAATGGCTATAATGGTGATTTAGGAAGTTGTATTCATAAGAAATACACTTTGGATGACTCTCAACTCATGTGACCTGTTCTGTTATTGGTTAATTCTTTTAGATTTGTGACTCATTTTACCCTTTGGAGATAAAATATAATTCAAGTTGATACATTAATAAGTAAATGGGTCAATTTTGCCACTTCAGTGAAGGATGATATTCTTATTATTATATAATTTTTCCTTGATCATAAATTGATTCTTTGTTTTGATGTGATCTAAAATCTGTATATATTTTAATCAATAGCACATAATATGTTCCATATCTGGCTTAATGAGCACCTCTCACTTTAAGTTGCTATTTTGCCATTAAATATATGTGCAGGCGTTATCTTTGTACATGACCTCTCACAAAAAAGGACAAAAACAAGTTTGAAAAAATGGGCTGCAGAAATTGCAGCAACTGGAACGTTTTCAGCTCCTCTAGCAAATGGCGGTCCTGGTGGCCTTCCTGTACCATATCTAGTCATTGGTAACAAAGCAGATGTAGCTGCTAAAGAGGGGACAAGAGGTAGCAGTGGCAACCTTGTTGACATGGCTCGCCAGTGGGTTGAAAAGCAGGGTTTGCTTTCTTCAAGCGAGGAACTTCCTCTGGTTGATAGTTTTCCTGGAAGTGGTGGACTTGTAGCGGTAAGATTTGCATCATTCATCAGTTAAGGAATTTTTGTGAAGATATCAGCCATTTTTCTAATGCTTATCAATCTGATTCTGCAATAACTAAAAGCTATCTGGTATCATTTTTAATAGCTTGAATGTAGAGGACTCGAGGCGGCAAAATGGATGGGTTGGGTAACACGCCAATACTGGTCATCTGTTTGAACTTTGAATGGACTTCTGTCCTATTATTTTATTTTATTTTATAGATGCTAAGTGGGTTAATTAGGATTACAAAAGTTAGGTGTATTTCCAATAGTAATCTAGTTTTTTTTTTCTTTTCTTTTATTATGAGTAAAGAGATTTAGGAGGTTTTAATGTTTTATGCATAGTTGTCAAAAGCGAAAGCGAACTCAAAGCGCAAGACCCCAAATGGGGCCTAGGCGAGAGGCGCAAAAAAAGCG
>JAOEHQ010008857.1:0-16878 GCA_025447715.1 Asclepias incarnata
AAGTTTTAATTATTTATGGTATCTAAAAAATAGGATAAATATAGATTTAAAAAGACACGTGTCGTTTAAATAAAGCGCCATGTGTCGATAAAAGAAAACATCAATCTTGTTTTAGTTTATTGGTAGATATCATATTAGGTGTTTTGTGAGAAAAGAAAAAAAAAACATATTTAATAAAATAGAGGACCCACAATGAATGTCCTATTTTTTTTTTATCTCTTTCACAAAACATTCAACATGGCAGATCATGTTAAAAACGATTGTATTTAAGTTGGTTTTACTTTTAGCATGTTATGTAAGACCATCTCCAACGTAGTTTTTGGGATGGCGTTTTCGACCCCCACCACACCGGCAATTGGTGTTTTCATGTCAGGGGAGTCGACGTTTTTGCCAGCGTGTTGGATCGAGTTGTTAAACAGTGTGGCTTCTGTGAGAGACGTGTTTGATTTTTATTTATTTTTTATTTAAATAACTCAACGAAACCAAGAAAGTGTGCTTTTAAAGTGTTGGGTTGGAGGTAAAAAGTGGTTCAATGTGTTGGGTTGGACATGTTCTAAAGGGCAAAAGGTTTATTTCTAGAAACCTTGATCGACCCATGACAGACTGTTTGTGGCCCAATACATGAGATATAAATCGAGGTGACTAAAACAGAATGAAGTAGTGTCGACTATAAAAAAATCATGTTGTGTAAATTGCAAATATTCTCCATCCTTAACCAACTCAACTACACATTTAAGGCTACTTTTAGCATGTTGATTATATGCTTTTGGTAAAAGTGTATTAGGACCGAAAATTTACGAGTGGGATAGAACCAAAGAGATTACCAAGCTAATTATATAGGGTAGTTTATTTAAGAACCCTTTAAAAAAATGCGAGAACAGATTCCGACTCTTAATTTTGATAAATCATAAGTTTCATTTAATTCATTCAGAATGTTTTATCTCAAAAACCGTACATGGATAAATTATAAAAATTATATGGGTAGGCTTAAAATTTCGTACTCTTTCATTAGAGAGATTATCCGATATACTTTTGACGACTTTTTAATTTATTTTTTTATTTGTATATTTACACATGTGTAAAACCTTTGCTTTCACATATAAATTACTAAATGATCATATCTGCACAACAATGACGGCTAAGGGTGGAACCCGTCAATCCATGGCGTAGCCATGGTGGCTAAGGGTGGAGTCCGTCAGTCCATGGCGGAGCCATAACGGCTAAGGACAGAGCCCGTCAGGTAAATCACCTCATTATCGATCACCCCTATGACCTATTACCCCCACCAGCTACTCTTTATTAATATCCTTAAGGGTGGAGCCCGCTTTGAATCATAGTTTCCGGTGGCGACGGTATAACTAACTTGCACATGTGTAACGAACTAATCATAGTTTCAAGCCCGTTTTTTTTTTGAAAAATAAGGCCCGTGGACCAGACCGGTTATAACCGGGCTTTATCGGATTCATACTTTTTACGGTTCGATTAATCGGCTTTCCCGGGCAACTACGTTTGATCACCCCTGACGCCAAGTACATGCCTATAGTGTTTTTCTTTGACAAAAATTATTCGGCTCATGACAGTTAATAATTCTAAGTATCAACGTGTCATTTAAAAAGCTTCTACTTCGTATAAAGTTAACGTAAACCTGCTAACAATAAATCGTGTTTCCAAATCTAAGATTGACAGCACGTCTTCTCGAAAATCCCCCCTCCACAGGGAACAATATTCTCGGTGGAGTCACACACACATGTGACCCATAACATATCACAAGATATAATATATACAAACCCATGTACTGTATGTATCACTGTATGTATTGTTTTTCTTTCATGTGTGTTATCTAAATTTATTTAGAGTAGTATTAGCTTTACAAATATTTTATAAACACAATTCTCATCAATTAAATCATATTTGACATGTAATTAATAAAAAGAAGCTTTGTCTTCAATTGATAATTTGACATGTAATTAAGCCATCAAAGATTTTTTGAAAGGTATTAAGCAATCAAACCTAGCTTTGTTTTTTGGTTAGTGGTTGGAGTATGGTGGTCGTGGGGGTTTTCCGGTTAATGGTCGAAGTTAGTGGTTGAAGTTATGTTTCGGGCACCACACTTCCAAAAACCACAAACAAGGGGATTCTATTTGATTTGTGTAGTATTTGTATTTGAATTTAGTTTGGATTTGGGGGTTTTAAAAACCCTAGTTTGGAATTAGGAAATGAGTTTCCAAATCTATTGTATGTATACTAGATTTATTGTATATATATGAATTTCCAGTATTTGTATTTGAATTTATGTATGTATTTATATTTCTTTTCAATGTTAAAGAAAAAAGTATGGTGCATACAATATCTGTCTAAAATTTATATTTCTATTTTCTATGATGTATGTAAGATCTTTACCTTATCCAATGATTTTGCTTGCTTCTAATTTTCAAACGTTACTTTGGTTGTTGAAAGGACACTCCGATCAAAACCCAGTAAGTATATATATAAGAATATTATCAATCCTACATAGAATCCATATCATTTTAATTAAATGTCCACGTCATTGGCAGTTACATGTCACCTCAGCTAAATAGAAGGTAACCGGTAAACATGTCACGTATTCTGTAACCATGCACAAATTTTACAAGTTTGTAAGAAATATATATCAATAAAAAAAGTTTATTAAACAACCATGTATAAAAAAATATATATATATTGATAATCCAATGATTAATCCCTAAATTTTACTTTATCTTAAATTAGCTTAAAAACGACATAATCCATTATTCTAGTAACTAAATTTACTGATTGGTTTTAGTTCAAAAGTTGACCAATCCAAATTTCTTAGATTCAAACCATCAGCTAAACTGTCCTGCCCAAGAAGTCTCTTTTAAGTACAAACTACAACTTTGTTCACTTTAATGCTTCATTTCACACCCACCCACACACGCTTTATCCACACACTAAACAATGACATCTTCCACCACCACCACCACCACTTTCCTCCTCCTCCTCCTCCTCCTCCTCCTCCTCCCTCTTCACTTTGTCGCGACCGCGGTCTCGCCGGCCACAAACGCGACGAGCCCAACCGTATCTCCACGCTCTTCAACCTCCTCCTCAACTCTCGACCCGAAACAAATAAAAGCCCTTGAATCCCTCTACATTCCAACCACACATGACCCATGTAGACAACCTTCTTTCCACAATGCCACCACTTGTGACAATGGCACCCCATTTCGCCACCTCCTCTCCCTCCGTCTAACCAATTGCTCCGACGATCTTTCTCTTTCCACCACCGGCCTCTCCTCATTATCAACACTCACATCCCTCACATTTTCAAATTGCCGCACTCCCATTGTCCATTTTCCATCCTCTCTCTCTATCAACCTCAGATCTTTCACATCCATTAACTCTCTCCAACACCTCACCGGTGTGTTCCTTAGCCGCTTCACTAACTTAACCGAACTCACTATCTCTAGTGACACAATCAAAGCCTCAGGGATCCACATTATCACATCTAACTTAAAATCTTTAACCACTTTAACACTTTCAAACACTAACCTCACGGGCCGAATTCCAAGAACTTCTTGGAATCCAAAGCTGACCCATTTGGATTTATCCAACAATAAGCTAAATGGAACCATACCCACATCATTAACACTTTTAGAAAGCCTAAATTTCTTAAATTTATCATCAAATCAACTTAATGGAGAAATACCCAGTTCATTAGGTGACTTGGCTTTTCTTAAAAATCTATCTTTATCATCAAATTCTTTATCCGGGCCTATTCCGAAATCGATATCTACTATATCAAGATTAGCTCATTTGGACCTTAGTTCAAATTCATTAAATGGGACAATCCCTGTATCTATATCCGAAATGAAGGGACTAATGTCCTTGAATCTTGAAAAGAATAACTTTCATGGGGTTATGCCGTTTAATGCTTCATTTATTAAGAGATTAGTAGTGTTCAAGGTCAATGGAAATGACAATTTGTGCTACAATCACTCATCCATTTCCAAGAAAATGAAGCTTGGGATTGCGCAATGTGATAAACACGGGATGCCCTTATCGCCCCCGCCCACGCTGGAAGACGATACGAGCAGCAGTGATGGTGGTGACTATGATGAAAATGATGATAGTAGTGATAATGGACAGAAGAAAAATGGTGGCGGTGATGATGGTGGAGGGCCAAATAAAGTTGTACTTGGTGTAGCAATTGGACTTTCTGCTGTGGTGTTTTTGATTATTTTCTTGGTTGTGTTATCCAAATGTGGCTGTAGATGTTGTTAAGTTTGATTAGCCATTCAATTAGTATATTTGTAGGATGATTTTTTTTAATTAGCACGATGTCGGGTCATTTTGCTCGAGAACTACCAAGGAAACGAGGCATGTGCGTGGCCATTCTATTCATTTTGCTCGGCAACGACCAGTGTTCGTGCCTCGTTAGTAGAGATTGCTCGGCCACCTCGGACACCATGGGGAATGGTACCCGTATTTGTAGAATGATTTATGATTTGACTTGTTTATTCATTTGGTAAAGGTAAAAGAGAGAATTTATATTTATACATATATAAAAGAGATTAATTTCATATATGATTAAAATTGTTCAAAGTGAGATTTAATGGCATGTGTTTGTTTGTTTGTTAGTAGTAAGATAAGATTAAGTGATTATTGTTTGAATTATGGAGAGTTGTGGGGTGTGATTTATAATTGACAGATATCGTGGCAATGTATGTGCAATGATTATTGGTGGTTAGGATGAGTAAGTTAATACCATGTGCTATCTATCTGATGCAATACGAGCCTTTATAACACCTGGAATATAGCTCATTACCAGCTCATTGTGAGGTTGACTGCTAGAGCACTTGGTTGGTCGACATCATTACTCCACTTACAGTGTGATGGTCGGTGTGATAGGAAGTTCAATGTCAGTGTGAGAGTCATCGCGCTCGCTATGTGAATACATTTCTTTAATGAGCTTGTCTATTTCCACCATGATATTGTCTATTTTCACATTTTTACGCTTTAAACAATTGTACGGTATGCAGTATTAATTGTACATCGGTTTGTTTTATATGGTGGAAATAGCACAACCCCTCTTTAATGAGCTTGTCTATTTCCATCTTTTTACGCTTTAAACAATTGTACGGTATGCAGTATTAATTGTACATGGTTTTATCTCATGTGGTGGACATTAGATACCAATATGATTAATTACCAAAGTAAAAAAAATTATATGATGTTAATGTGACAACGATCTAAAATTAACGTGTGCTCTTCTATCAAAATACCCAAGTTTAATGCTCTAATTCATCTTCTTTTTTTGGAACGGCAAATGTCATCTTTATGTAACTAATTTCTGCTTTTTTGTTATTGTTTTTGAAGGATTAAAAAAAAAAAAGGGAAGAGAAATATAACCTTGGAATATTTATAGAGAAGCATAGACCTCATGAGTCATGATGTACCTTTGGTCCTTATCCATACTTTCCTTATTTTTTGTTATCCATTAAAAAACTGTAAAATAAAAAAGTAACACGGTCAAAGTAAAATTAAAGTAAATTACAAAACATCTTTGCTTGATGAAGAAAAAGCAAGCAGGTCTTGTTTTAAAAAAGTTGCTACTATTTCGACATCATTTTTGATATTTCGGCCACTTTTTTGCGACGACATGTCGCCGCTCTAAAAATTGATTTTTAGATATTGCTATAACATATCGACACAATATATGCCCATTGTCGTTGCAAAAAGGGTGTTGGTATTTGCACTCTATCACATCCATCCATCATATCCATCAAAAAAGGATCCATCCAACAATGTTTATCTTCCAACAGGCATATCTAAAAGTTTGGATGGATGAAGTGGAAAACGCATACAGGAGTTATGTGCGACAAAAGGATCCCACTAAAGCTGAAAGTTAAGTTCTACAGAGTGGCTATCAGACCGGAAATGTTATACGGGTCGGGAATGTTGGCCGATGACGAAAGCCCAGGCTTTTCAGATGGATGTGGCTGAGATGAGGATGCTAAGGTGGACATGCGGAAAGACTCGAAGTGGGGACAATCGTTAACAAGCTCAGTGAAGGACGCTTGAAATAACTTGGCCATGTCAAGAGAAGATACCAGACAATGCCTATTAGGAGTGCGGAATCGATCCAGGTAGACGGCGTGAGGAGAAGGGGTAGGCCTAAACTGAGGTAAGAGGATAGACTAGCGAATGATATAAAGGAGCTTTGCTGTCGGAAGACATGACCTATGATAGGAATACTTGAAGAACTAGAATTGGGGTAGAAAAATAGGATAATATTTACCTTTTTAGGGTAGTTTACCAATGGGTAGGTTTGCCAGTGTGACTTAGTCTATCACTGGGAAGGCTTCGAGGCTCTAATTATACTTTATAAGGAAGACGATTAGGACTTGCGGGGTAGATTCCTTCCGATAGGGGGGTTAAGGGTAGTTTTTTCTGGTAGGCGGCTTAGTTACTTTATAACATAGGCAGACTAGCATCCCTTATCCTATATAGGCTTACCTGACCTTATGTTTAGTATGTTTATTTTTTGCTTATATGTATGTATGCCTGCATGATTTGATACTTAAGGGGAACTTTGTATATGTCACACATGATAGTTGTGTATGCTTTCTTTGATTGGTATAATCGCACATATGTTTTATGTTTTGTGTTTTATGGTCTATGTTTATATTTTAATATGTTTTTATGTTCAGGTATTTTTATTTTATGGTAATTTATTTATGTAATATGTTCCTGATATTTATGGTCACTTACTACACGCATTCACTTTCACTCTCACTTTATTTTAACATAGGAAGTCCTTTTGGAAGCAGTCTCTCTACCCTTGTGATAGAGGTTAGACTGTTTAAATACCACCTCTCTCATATTCCGCTTATGCCAGGATTGAGTATTGTTGTTGTTGTTATTGTTGTAGTTCAATTGTTTTTTATTTTTTTGAAAGTTGTATGTAGGTACTTGCAATCAGTGACAGAGCTACATGGAGGCCAAGGGTGTCCGTGACAACCCCACGATGTTTATAAAACTTTATATTTCTAGTACTATTTTTATGTATTATCGTAGTTTAAAGCTAATTGGCGATATACTTAGAATCTCATACGACCACCACAGCTCAATTTAAAGTTACTGGTCTATTTTATACACTTGTTAATATCTTGTA
The DNA here is from genome assembly GCA_025447715.1 of Asclepias incarnata. Lineage (NCBI taxonomy): Eukaryota > Viridiplantae > Streptophyta > Magnoliopsida > Gentianales > Apocynaceae > Asclepias > Asclepias incarnata. The sequence goes on from JAOEHQ010008857.1 coordinate 7,172, forward strand.
AACTGTTCGGTCACCTGAGACCTAAAATCCTAGCTTCTTGCAATGCACTTGAATCATGTTCCACTTTAGTTTTCATGCTGCTGCTGTTTTTATTTCATTTTAATTATTATTATTATTTACCAAGTCTTATGCTATTGGTCTACATACTTACTTTACGAAAGGGATGTGATCCCTACACAAAACATTTTTGCCATACATAAAAATATTTGCATCATATAGTTGTATTGTATAGCTATATAATACATACATTTTGTGTATGATAAAAATATTTTGTGTAGAGATCATTACCCTTTATGAAATATGTTTAATTAATTAATGGTACATTATAACTATTGCATGAATAATGTAGAATGTAAAGAAAATATTCAGAAATAGCTTCGCATCCATAAATGATAAAGCTGAAACCAGATTTTAATGTTAAATGTCACAGAAAAGGTTTTGGTCAACCAAACCCAACCCAGCCGGCCTGATTATCCTTGACCCCGGTTCGGTTAGTAGAGTCGAATCACAACACTATACTAAGGGCATCTTGGATGTAGATATGCAATATAGATCATAGATGGGACCTTTTGTAACATATTAGACATTACCTTTTTGCTAGAAAACAAACTTACTCCTCCTAATAATTAAGGTTAGGTGACAATTAAGCATATCGTTAGAAATATTATGGAAGTATCTTTATTTATTTTAACAATAACAAATGGCCGCTTAACAATGTTTTAATGGTACAATCCAATTCACCAGGCAGACGTTTGTCAACCACGTACTTAATCACAAACCATGCAATATCCACACACGTAAGCAATTGAAAATATGTAATTATCCACACACACATACACACAATGGGTTAAGCCGAAATCTATGGTCAAACGTCCGTTGTGTATACTCAACTTTCAGTTACAAAACCCTATCATTAGGAAGATGATAACGACAACGCTAAGAGCCTAAGACTGTCGGTAACAACTTTTTACATGCTCAAAAAGTAATAATTTATATATTAAAAACCACTCTGTTGAATTTCATAACAGTAAACTACAAATTTCAATGCTGTCAGTAACAAAACCCTTATTATATATATATATATATATATATATCCAAACGTATGTGCACTATATATAATGCTGCGTCTTGTGGCATATCATAAATTTACAAATTTTAATTTGTCAAATACATAACAATATTAACAAGTTAAATACACACAATAAACTTTTTTTAAAATTCATTATATATTACTATAGATTTTAGTGTTATGGTTACGTTTTTATTTAACCCAAAAAAGCTCTATACTTAAAAATTTTCTTAACAACGAACACGTTTTGAACCCTTTCGAATCCATTCACAGTCCAACGAATCTACGATTACACCCAACAACCCACTTGAGCAATTTTCCATTATCCCATTGATTCGTATGAAGATAGGAAGCTCGTATTTCTCATTCACAAATTCATCTTCGCGGGTAGGACAACTGTTCACAGTCTATGGGAGTATGGGACCAACACCATCCGAAGGGCCTACCAGTTAGGCAGTTATGTTTCACTGGGCTGCCTTTTTTTTTATGGGGCCAAAAAAATGTCTAACAGACTAACGCCATATTACCCTAAGAACTGAACACGTTAACCCGTTAAGTGCATTATTTTCATTCAAGAATCAAGATTCATTCACATACATGGGAAATACTTAAATTTGATATATCAATAAAAAATGCTTGTACAAACAAATGATACCATCATCAGGAATGTAGGAGGGAAATAGATGAAAACAGATACACTGAAAATTGCATCCTCTACAAATAGTTTACAACCCCGAATACAGGAAAAATAAAAATTTTTCTTTGTGAATTATGCTTTATGGTACAACTATAACTACTGCATGAAAAGGCTTATGGTTTTGAGAACATCCCTTGAGTCAAGGAAGAGAAATCATAGTCTTTCGCAGACTGAGAAGGAGACGCAGATGTTAGTGAAGAGGTCGTTGGCGGTTTAGATGCTGCAGAAGATCCCATGCCGTTAAAGGGAGAGCTTTGACCCATAAGTCCGGGTATTGAACCCCCAGGTTGCGTCATGCCATTGGAAGTGGCATTCAGGCCCATGGTGTAAATGCTATAAGAAGAGAGAACTTTGAAACATTAGGGTTTGTGGCTTCTATATATGCCAGGGCAAAAACACACTCAAGATAGAATTATACCTTGATGTTGGAACCTGCAATGGATTCCCAGCTGGATTTGCTGCTCCCATATTTCCCATCTAGTGCAACAATGTAGATTATAAAAAAAACATCCGTAAATGACATACCAAAGAGAACAGACAAAAAAGCTAAGATAGGTCGAAAAGCCATAAACCTAGACCCCAATTACTTCTCAAAGGATCGGACTCAGGCAATCAACAGGTCAAACGGGTAAGATCAAAAGAAGCCCAAAGTGTGTCATAAAAACTCCTAAATACAATTTATAAATTAGATTATTATTCATATAATATAACTTTTATATACACCACTAAATGTTTTTTAAAATTTTTAATTTCGGAAAAAGGTTTCTTTGGTCAACTTCCCAACCTGACCTGATTTGACAAGAACCAAAAATGACCCCCAATCATTTGCCACCTCTACATACAAGCAAATACTGCAAATGACTTTTATACCTGCTGCAAATATTTCTCTAGTTCATCTTTTCCAGGAGCTGGGATCTGATAACCAACGTTTGGCCAGTTTTGATTGGGAAGATTTGTACCACCAGATACATTATGTTGCCCATTCACAGAAAACTTTGGCAGACTACCCGATTTAGCTGCAGCAGCCATAAGTAGGTACTGCTGCTGGGCTAGCATAGCAAGTTGCTGCTGATGAAGAGCATAGGGTGATGTTGTATTATTACCCTGCAAACATACACGAGCTAAATCAGTACCCATCTACAGGGCATCAAAGAGTGAATAAGAATATTATTCACTGGAAAAATTAATAACATTAGAGGTGGCAAAAGGGGCTGGAAGAGCCAGAAAGCTAACTTTTTTGTGAATCCCAAACCGGGCCAGGTAAGGTTGACCCAGAAAACTTCTATTCCATACTCTTTTAAGTTTGGGTATAACTCGTTCGTGTTAAATGAGATTACAAAGGTTATATTATATCAATAATAATAAAATGACTTGGATGGTTCTATTCAATGCTTCAAAAAATAAATTTCAGGGCGACTTTCTACCTAGTTCAATCTATTTCCTTATAAGCTACTGTTCTAGATTTTCCCATTTGACCCGTTAAAGATATTTATAACCCAATCAACCCATTCATAAGTGAACAGAATGAAATTGCCACCTCTACTAGCTAAGGAGAGAACACATATCCCATAAACTAGACCTTCTCAAAAAGGCTCATAATATCATTTTTTACATCCTTCTGAGGCTTTTCAGATGCATTGGGCTGTGAGAGAGGAGGTGTATCTTGGAAGAGATCTTCTATTCCAGGAGTGGGCTTTGGCTGGTTGTCCACAGGTTTTGTAACTTCTGTTGTCCCCGTAACTGGTACTTCAACAGCAGCTGGAAATATAATACAAGGAAAGTCAGCATAGTGCCTTTCAAAATGATAAGTGCATGTAAGTCAAAACTACTAAGAATGAAGTGTTAAAGAAAAATAAAGCAAAAATCTATTAAATAATATGAGAGGCAAAAGACAAGTTCCAAGCTATTATCTATATAAACATGTAATGATGAGTGATGACAACAGAGAACCGCATTCACTAATGAAAACTCGTTTGAGTAAATATGAGCCAACTGCAGACGCTTTGACAAAGAAAAAGAGGACTGCAGACATACATTGAAAGCCTGCCCACAGATCATCTGTCAATGCTACTTCTGGAACTTTCTCAGTAGGTCCATCGTCCATTGAAAGCATGTCAAAAAGATCTGTGGCAAAATCGACTTTAGGAGGGGAGACAGTTTCAGCAACCTTCTTTGCCAACTCAGCAGAAGGAACTGCCGGTTCAGCTTTTGGTATCACCTGTTGAGTTGAAATATGTTATATGAACTTCCTTAATAAAGAGGATATAACAAACACACAATGAACCCATAATAATCATTTGCTTGCCTAATGTAGAGCAGATAACAGATATACATATGTGCCTAAACAGTTCATCTGTTATATTAAGCATTTATCTTGGGACCCCTCAAATTTTAAGAAAATGATCTTAAAATTGAAGGGGAATCCCAGCACTTGGATCATCTATTGATAAATCTCAAACTCTTGAATTTCCTCAACCTATAACCCTATACCCTAACACAACCCTACACACATTAAAACAACAAAGAAAACACACACACAGACCCCTCTGGGTAGCCTTTGCTTCTACCAGAGAATATAGATACGTCCACATAAGTAATATACCTATGATGATATTAATGCACTTCAAATCATGTGGAGTACTACTTCTTAAGAAACAGATGAATCATTCAAACAAAAGACCTTTTGTGTCATTGGATTATGGCAAACTTAAAGCCTACACTTAAATTCTTGCCTAAGCTTTGAATCTAAGTCTAGAATTGAACACTATAATTCTTAGAAACAAATACTATGCCTTTTTAAAGCATTATTTTAGTGTATGGCTCAAACCCATCTCCCAATGAAATTAAGTCTAAAGGCGGAACTTGACCAAATTACTCATGAATGGTTTAATTTGGGTTGTGTCGTATCTTTAATGGATCAAATAAAAAAAAAGGGTTAAAAGTCACAGTAAGTCTGCTTTAAAAGTATACAATCTCATAAATAGTTCGCTTAAGTCTATAGACCACCTCTTCTATCTGCTTTCCTAATTCCTACAAGGTTTACTTTCTTCTTCCTTCAGACGGGGCAAAGCCTTAGAAACAAAGGACCGCAAGTATAATTCGACACTTCGTCTTTATTGTTCCACTAGCTAGGATAAAATTATCAGATGTCCCTTTCATTTATCTCAATTTAAATTATTATTATTATGGTACAGCATTTGTAAACATAATTAACACATAAATCATTTATAGGTTCAAAAAATCGTTAGAAAAGTATTTGCAATTTAATTACCATCTAGACCCAAACTAGAAAATGATCCGATCAAGCCAGAACCGGTACCTATCCCACCCAAACCCACAAACTTTGCCATGTCTACTTGAGAGAAAAGCAACGTTGTTTAGATAGAATAGGAAGCCAGGAAAGAGTAGTAGAAAATAACAGCTTGACATACAGGTTCAGGTCCTTTTGGAGGCACACGAAGATTTATTCTTCCAACAGGTGTGCTGCTCTTTGTAATATGTGCCTGGTAACTCTTCCTTTCACCATCAGGACTCTCAACAGGTCTCTGCAACTGAGAAGCAAGTTTCTCCTCTTGCACTGCGGCAGGCGGAATTGGTCTTCCATCTTTAGCAACCCATCTCTTGTCTTCATACCTTAAAAAATATGAAGCAGATTAATACTACACAACATAGACACAGAAAATAAAGTGGCATCAGAATACATCTTGCCAAAAGATTCTTCGAAGTACTAAAAGGGTACATACTTGGCCCGAATGAAATTTTCAAGGCCAACTCTATCATAATTAGGTGGCAGCTCTGCTTCCCAATAACTATTTGACCTTTCATTTCCCATAGCTGAGACACAAAGAACAAAAATTCATGAAACATAATCTTTATATATCCCTATTTAACTTTCAATTTTCATAAAATAAATTCTTGAACACTGAAACAAGAGGAATTTCTGTCTTACATTGGATAAAGGCAACCTGCTCAGGAAGCCATGTGTCCAATGTAGCTGATCTCACCTGGAGACGGGTACACAAATAAATAGAGAAAACAAAGTCATGAACTTGCTAACAAGTAATTTGATCTTTAACCAATGAACATATTAAGAAAAAAAGTAAGACCACTGACTGAATATCAGTAATATACAAAATGAAGGTTCAAAAACTGAGTCAAAAGGGGAAACTATGTTATTATTGAATCCTACTTAAAATTGCTTTTAAGGTCACTTCTAGGTCCAAAAGTACTAATTCAGTACATCCTAGAGTGGTCCTTAAATTGTTGAATCCTACTTAAAATTGCTTTTAAGGTCACTTCTAGGCCCAACTAGATGCATAAACGCATGACAGAATGGGTTTTACAATCGTGATTGCGGTTTAGGAGAGATTACGAGCTAATTTATGAGTTAATTATATAACACTAAGCCAAATAGAACAGATCATTAAAACTCAGAAATAAATACATGACCATAGGTTACCCAGGACACGCCTCCCCGCGGGGGGAGTTAATGTAACACAAGATCTAACTATGCATATGCATCTGAGCATAACGTTACCTACATAATGGGGTGATCGGGTGAAGGAAGAGTAACCCTTTCTTGAGTACTAACAAGATAAATATCACCTTACTTTTCGAAACTTGATATATACCAGATAGCTTTTAACTTTTTGAGAACTGATTGTATGCATTGTCTTTGTTAAAACTTGAATTGTTCACATGAAAAGCAGCAACACTTAAGAAGTGATAACTTGAAAGACACTGACTACCTACCCAAGTTCAACTCCAATTTGAAAACCTTAAAGTGAACATTGCACTAGAAGCAACTACAACTTCGAAGAAAAGGGCATAAACCCACATCTTCTACTTTATATTTGTTACTTAAAATGGAATTTACAAACATCATAACAGCCTCTTATCATGCTTTTACTACAACTACTTTTACATGTAATACTAGTTGGATAGTCTTGGCACTAACCAAATTATTACCTTTGAAATGTGCACCCCAAGGCTTCTGTGGATACCAGAACACTGCATACATATAAAGATGCCTAGGTTCACACTAGCCCATCGAGGACCTCTGCCATGGAAAAGTCAGTGTTGGCAATTAATGTACAGCTATAACTAAACAATAATTCAATTTATGAATTGTAAATACAGCACATACTTGGTTTTGCAATCAGCGCACTCCCTATTCTCTGGCAATTTAAGAAGTCCTTCTAGTATCTGAAAAACAAATATCACATTATATCAGTTGATATGAAACAAAAATAATCCTTAGTGCAACAGAATATGATGAAGGTTGAAAAAGGGATGTATACGTGATGTGGCGGGCAGCAAGTAATAGACGCATATGATTTGGAAGCAAAAAAAACAACTGGTGATAGTTTTCTTCAATAGCCTATTAGCCTCTAATCATTTTCAAAATCCAGTTATCTCCTTAACATAGCATTGTCATTTAAAATGGTAACGGAGTTCATTTAATAAGTCATAACAATTCCTTTCTTTCGATAGACTGTAGGCTGCCTCTAGATTCATCTTTTCCTTATCTAATATCTATACTGCTATAAAAGCATATATACGCACCCGTTGCTTTGATCACAACCCTTGATCTACTAACCCCATAACTGAACACTTCCCCTTTCCACGCCCTCCTTGGTCCCTCCTGCTACATAACACACAACCCTCAGTCCTGTATAAACCAACTTGTCGTATGATTTATAGCATGTAGACCGTCTTTTGATTTGCCTTTTCGTTATTAGACAAATGTAGGAATGCCCAGTAGTTTACGTAATTGAAACCATCATTAAAATGACTTTTTAGCATTCACGGTCTGATCTGATATCACATTTATCGATGTTCAAAGCTTAGTTTAAACTGACAATCACAGTCATAATTCACTCCGTATTTCCTTAATAAAACCAACGGGGGCTAAGCTATATTATAAGGGACTACTAGTTAAACTCTGAACGATACTCCAGAGTTGTTCTACTTAGTGATCACACAATTTCAATAATCACCCTGATATATAATCCATAGCAACTAACCATGTTACTAACTGGGTTGACCTAAATTACTTTCTATATTTAGAAAAGATACAATATAACGCTACATGTAGAGAATCTCCTATAACTTGATGTGGGATTAATATTGCCTTTTTTAGGTGAATTGTTCATTTGGTCATAGCTGATTCGACGTTAATGTTATTTAGCATGTTTGATATACAAAAGGTATAATCTTCATAATCACTAGATAAATAAACTGAATTCGGATTACCAGATGTAACAAAGTTCATACGATTACAATAATTGTTGCTACACGTATTCAAAGTAAAAAAAGGGTAAAGAAGGGCACCCTGTCCCCGGAACCACATTGGATCCCCATCGTCCCACCCCGTAAGGGTTATGATGCCGGTAAAATACCTTCACTTAATACCCACATGATTTGGGCTTCCCCAAGGATTGAACCCGCGTCTCTCAACTTCACATGTGGGCCCAAGATGCATTGGTAACGGGTACCACTCCATCTATTGATGGATTGGTTACACGTATTCAAAGTATAGAAAACAGCAGCTGGTCTTTAATCCACTTATACTGAAATACACTATAATGACGTTCAATGATCAATCATGAAAGTAACAATTGAAGAAGATTCATAATCAACGTAATCACCAGATAAATAAGCTCGATCTAAATTACCAAATGCGGCAGCTTTCGTTCAACTTCAATTATTATTCGCATTACACATATTCAGAAAACAGATGAGCTAGCGCCAAATATGCTATAACTAAATAGTACTATGAAGTTAAATTACCACTCGTGAAATTAATTAATCCTAAAAACGCAGGGAAACTAAACATAGATCGATCAAGTGACAAAAGATAAAACCTTTCTATGCTTGGAACTAAGTTCCTAGGAGAATTATGTATGTTACACCTAGATGAATTAACAAAGATATTAGATTTGCAAGTTACGGGAAATGCCCTTCTAACTTTGAAGATAGGCACCACATCTCGGCTTACTACTATCAAGCTTTTCTGACTAAACCAGTTTTTTTTTTTTTTTTTAATATCATTTACATTATACATGAAAAACTTAATGAAACATTTTTGAAAAGTTGTAGTAGTAATACTCCAGAAACTCAAATAACTATTAATTAATAATCACAACATTATAATAACTAATAAGATTAAATTCAGATAATCATTATGATCAATTCTGCCTCATACATAATATACTAATCTTAACTACACCAAATATACACATAACAATTATAATAATGATATATAAAAATAAAACAGATCAGCTAAAATATGTATATATCATAAAATGAAGAGATCTAAAAAAGTGATACCTTTCTGTGCCGAGCATTAAGCTCTTTAGAGACGCCAGCCTTCTCGTTCATGTTTTTCAGATCTATAATGTTAGTTTTCACAGATTTATATATAATAATATTATGTATATATATGACCGATGGATGGATGATGACGATGATGATTTACGGATTGGGGGTCGTCGCTTTTTGATACTTTGGTGAGTGCGTTTGTTTGTATGTGGCGACAGCGTGTAAACCGGGTTATTGGTCTGCTAGTGGAACCAGTTCTACCGATTCGGCGATTGGGTCCCTGGCTGGTAGTATTTTGATGTTCAAAACCATTAAATTTAATTAAAAATAAAATGGATGCATAGTAACTTTTTGTGAAACTTTTTGTGAAACTTTTTGTGAGAAAAAATTATTATTCCGTGAATAGTAACTTTCTATTCTAATTTTGTCCTCCCTTTTTAATGTTTTTATAATTTTTTCCTTTTGATTTTTAACGCTTTTGGTTCCTGATTTTTAATGTTTTATTACTTTTGGCTTTAGTTTTCGTTCTTGGTTTTCTTTTGTTAGAATTTTCTTTCTTGGGATTATTTGTGTTTCATGAGAGTACACACATGTACGACGTTGTGTTTGTGTTATTGT
>JAOEHQ010008868.1:0-16878 GCA_025447715.1 Asclepias incarnata
CAAGTTACTTACATATAATGCACAAGATTAAAGTTGCATACCCACAATGACAAAACGAGATAAGTTGCTTACATTTTTAAGTACTAAACCCTTAATGAAAAAGCTTTCCAGTTAACTATTAACTATTGTTCTCAATGGTAATAAACTATTTATAACTTATTATTTGAGAATAAAAGCTTTTCATTTGGATGCTAATATTCGTATTATAAAAATTGATAAATTTACGATAAATCTATCGATCGGTGCTAGTAACACCATTCTTTTCATTTACAACTATACATTAAACTATATAATTTATATTTTATGATAAATCTATCGATCGGTGCTAGTACACCATTCTTTTCATTTAGCCATTGGGATGCTCTAGGAATAAAATGAGTCCAAATTATTAAAAAATCAAAAGTGAGAGACTGGGAATGGATGAATGAGACGTTCTGCTCAAATGGGCATCCAAATTGTCTTCATGCAGACGCAAGTGGATCCCACCCCACATTCAACATAACTCATTTTCTTTCATCTTTGAAGAAAGAAAAATTTCTTATTTTTGTCAACAAATTTGAACTTAATGGCATTGCTTTTATATATTCAATTCCAATTTCAAGGAAAACTCATTCTGAAAAAACCTATGTCTTCATTCCTGAGAGCATTTTTGCTCACATCACGATTTGAAGTCAAGACCTCAAAGTCTCAAGTCCCCCAAATATCAATCAATCAATTGATGGTTGGTAATAAATTTTTGAAAGAAGAATATTGATTTATATTTTTCTTTATCTTATACAGAGTAGTAAATTATTTAGTACTCCTTTCATTTAACGCAATACTACTCACTCTTTAGAGTCCACAAAGATATCGTAAACTATACATCATGTTTAGTTAGCGTTGTTCCTTGTTAATTTCCCTTCATTAGTTACAATAATATAATAGACAAAACCACTGTAATCTATATGTTTGTATATACAAATTACTTTTTCATTTTCTATATTCACCTTAACAGAATATGAGAAATCATTTTATACCTACATCGGTGTTTTTATAGGTATATTACCTTTATGGTAACATTCTGCAAACTCAAATTGCGTCGAATGACGAATGTTTCATAGCTTGTGTACTATTCTAGAATGTTTCATCGCATGTGTCCCTTTAACGCTGTACAGTATGTCGATGCCTCTTTAACGTAAACGAATACAAAATAACATATGTAAAATGTCTCCAGCATATTCGATTCCAACCCAAGTCGCACAAAAAAATATCTGGTTTGGCTGGTTATTATCCATGTCCGCTCACACCTATAATAAAGTAAGTAAAAGCTACAAACATCGTCTCATTAGATCATTATTAACCATTCACCTTCAAATATAATACCTCACTATACCCCATGCCATTATATACCCCTAATAACCAATCAAACAATTAAAAAATAAAACAAAACACACAAAGAACCCACATCCAACCTTTCACCCTAGGTGATCCCATTTACCTTCCATTCTTCACCTAGCATTTAACCATTCACCTTGCTTCACCATTTCTTCATTTATCATATTAACCTACTTTTACCAATGGTTTTCAGAAAACTATGCAGAAATAAATCTGAAAAACAATGATATAAGTATAGAAAATAAGCGACATAAGAGCAACACATATCACTAAAATTGCAAAGCAACATGCCTGCAGCTTGGAAGTTTGCTTTCAGACTTCAGAGGTTTTGTTCAATGAACCAAAATTATGTGACAGCATACTTGCATCAAAACGATTGTCTTAATTTTCTTTTGTTTTTCTTGGGATTAATGCATGTTCCATATTTTCTTTTAGAAAAGGGCCTTTTATTTTCACTTCTTTTTTCTTAAATACACATTTTAAAGTATAATAATTTATGTACAGTGTACAACTGTTTATTGCACAGTAAGAGGGTGTATATAAAAAAAAGAAGTGAAAATAGATACCCATTTTAAAAAACAAATATAATTCTATTCTTTGTGTGCAAAGAATGATCAAGTCCTAAAAACAACTTCATCCTCAATCTGTGAAGTCCTTGTATGTATAAAAATAATGTATTTCTAAGCTAATGTTTCATACAGGTATGTGAGTTTCTAGTATAAGAAATTGCATTTGTAAAAAAAACAAACCCCATAAAGTTATAAAATTAGTAAAGTAGAGATATAAATAAAAAAAAATGTAACTACAAAATCAAACGAAAGGTAAAATACACCCAAATTAAAACATTTCCTATAAGTTAAGTAATGTGATACAAAACACTAACATTAGGTCTTAAAAATAGAAACAGTCACCATAAGTAAAAAAAACGAAGATGGAAAAAATGTGGCATAAATTTAAGGACGTTACACTATGATAGACCCAATAGCAAATACTGGTATTCTGGTAATAATATCAAACATATAAATAATGACATGTATTTATGTTCAGTTTTCTCTAACTCATGTTATCTTTCTATTTTAACTTGTGTTATAATTACATGAATCGAGGAAAAAAAAAGAACTTTTTGTTTCTTTCTAATTAACTTTGTTTTTCTATAATAATAAGGAATTTTCTAATGACAGCCCTTAGGGCTGTCAATAATCTGCATAAAAACCTTGTACCTTTCATATCAAAAGCCTACCCCTGAATTTTATGGTAAAAGTACAACTATTTTATGCACGTTAATGACAGCCTAAGGGCTATCATTAGCAAAACCCTAATAATAATAAGGGAAATGATAAATATATATTTTTAATTTTAAAAGGAAAATACCAAAATGTCCTCATATACCGAACACACGCTACTTAAAGGATCGAAATAGACGAATGTGAAATATTGGAGCATCCATTTACATTTTTTCAAACAGAAGGATTAACAGAGTGATTTTTTTAAAATTAGAATCAAAATCGTATTAAGGTGCAAACCCCGAAAACAATATGTGTAATGAGAAATGCTAGCTTGACAAACTAATTACAAACAAAAGTTTACAAACAAATCTTTCACCAATCAAATCAAGTCATTTTTTCTCATTCTTCTTTCTCATTCTTTGTTGATTGGTACACATCACACGCCACATGTGTTTGTAAACTTTTATTTGTAATTAGTTTATAGATCTAGCATTCCTCATGTGTAATTAACTTTATATTACTTAATAACTTGTAGTTTTAAGGGGAGAATTGTCTTTTCAAAATAAGTTTGGGATCAAAATCCCTGTCAGGGACATAACTTTCACTTGTGTATTTTTTATTTTTTTTTAACGGCTTCACTTGTGTACTTGGTAGAGATTAAAAATCCTTTCATAAATGTTCATCAAAAGTTAGACTTGGAAATGGACCAACTTTCTCTAACCCTATATTGCAAACTCACACCCATCTTCAATTTTTCAAGACGCACGTTCGGGTCTATTTATGGAAAATCCACCAAACTAATTTGGTTTAACACGTCACCTAAATATTTAAGTATTAAAAATACATGTTTAGGCACACCGACTTTTATGTTAAGAAATTTTCATGATTGTTTGGTTAATAGCTTTGTTTTTGAAAAGGTGATCCCTACACAACATAGACCCGAACGTGTTGTACAGGGATCACCTGTCTGATGCATATATTGTTGTGTATGGTAAAATAATATTGTGTAGGGATCACTACCCTTTTAAAAAATGGTACCAATCTCATCCTTTTTGGCATATTCAAAACCCATCAATATCCATTTAATTGTATTCAAAATCCATCATTATTGATGGGTTTAAGAAACCCATTCCTTTTCCATAAAATTGTTTTCCAACAAAGTAATAACACCTCCTAAATTAAAACTCGAAGGAAATATAGCCGTTTGGGAAGACATTTTTAAGGGATTTTAGGAACTTAAAGTTACAGGTTTTTAAAATGAATCCCTTATTTAAAAATACCTCATTGGAGGGCATGTTTGGTAATTAGTTTTTAAGGGGCTTTTAGAAGCTTAAAGTCTAAATATTTTAAAAACAAACCTCTTTTAAAAACATAGTCTTGTTTGGAATGATATTGTGAAAAAAAGTTCAGTCCCAAAAAACTCCAAAAAGCTCTTAAAGGTCTTTAAAATAAAAGCTTGTCTAAAAAAATTTGGGAAAAAAAAAAAAACCTACAGCTCCTAGCCCTAACCCCAGCCCAGAACTTTTTTACCAAAGTATTTTAAAAGAAAGACCTGGCCAACAAAAAGTTCCTAAAAGCATCTAAAATATCTAAAATTAAAGCTTCTGAAAGGAAGCTCCAAAAGATCGGATATAGGGTATGTTTGGTACAAAAGCTTGGAGCTGAGACTGTGGTTAGGGACTTAGGGTTGGAGCTAGGAGTTAAGGCTTTTTTTTTTCAACATACCTTACACAAGCTTTCCTTTTGGGGCTTTTATGAGCTTCTTGAGGCTGAAGCTTTTTTATCTCAAATGCATATCCAAACAGGGCTATAGTGTTTAAAAAGAAAGTCATGGCCAACAAAAAACTCCTAAAAGCCTTTAAAATATTTAATATTAAAGCTTCTAAAAGGAAGCTCCAAAAGATAAGCTCGAGCTTCAAGCTCCAGCCCCGGCTTCAGTCTCAGCTTCGGACCTTTGTCACACATACCCTTTAGCTTGAAGCTTTTATGACTAACTTTAATTGTTACACATTTTTTCTTTTAATATATGCAAAAATAAAATAATATTAATAATACTAAGTTTTTGTCTTTAAAAATATAGGTTCTCAAAGTTGTACTCTATGTGCACTTGTTATAAATATTTAATGAATTCAAAATTTTCCATATAGATCAATAATTTATGTTAACGATAAAAAGTTAGATTTAACTAATGCATACTATACTATGAGGTAGATGTTTGATCCTTGTAGTCGATACCATTTTTTTTTATCTTTTTATTCGGTCAGCTCAATTTACATTTTACGTGTTAATTTGAAACAAAATGGCATGGAAAGGTCAAAGCTTTTAGAAATAAACCTTTGTCGTAAAAATATCATCGTCAATTTTCCTTTTTCTTAAAAGTTAAAACCAAAACAAAGGCGTTACAAAACCAACTAAAACGCGGTCTCTCACTCTTCTCTGTTTTTGCAAGTGTGCAACTAGTAAGGGTTAACAAAATATAAATATAAAATAAAATATAAAATAAAAATAAAGACTTTAGGTGGGTGCATGCATCTGTACACATACATATATTTATTTCCTTCCTAGATTGTTTCCCCACACTTTAAAAAAACTGAAAACTCTTGATTTTCTTCTCTTTATATCCCCATAACTAAATTTGATAATGCAACAAGATTGTACTAATTCTGGGAAACTTGATTAGTTAGTAAACCAAATTTAATTTCATGGTTTAAATTTTATGGGAATTGTGAAATTAAAAAGATTTTTTGAAGTAATTTGGGTTGCAATCATGTGGAGCTGTGCTCTTATTCTTCTTGTAAGGTACAAATTTCTATACTTTTTGCTTATACCAACAACAACAACAACGATATCGGATGGGAGACAGTCTTACCTGGCCGAGGGCAGAGAGATGCTTTACCTTTTGCCTGCATTATTGTTTATTTTTGTGGGTTTCTTTCTTTTTTTCTTCCAGATTTTAAGCTATTTCTTGTTTTTTGTGTTTAATCTGCTTGGAATTTGGAAATTCTTGGTTTTGTTAAATTTCTTTCCATAGTTTTTTGTGTAAAATTATGGATGACACTTTAGCAATTTTATAAAATTTAATAATTACTAATTTGCTTTTGGCAAACAACTCTTTAAAAAGCAATTCCAAACACCCCTTGGTACATGCAGTGTTAGATTTAGTTTCTGATAAGGGTTTTGTTTTTTTAGATTATATTCTTGAAGAATTATTTTTTGGTTAACTACTTTATATATGTTTTGTTTATTTTTCTTTTTTATTTTTTGAAGTTATTGGATGAACATGATGGAAATGTTGACAGAATTTGAGGGTGGTGTTTAATTTGATCAAAAGTTACGGAAGAATAGAAAGATTGAGAAACTTGTTCATTTGTGGTTTTAGTAAGCAGTTTGATGAATCCAATGTCGAAAACATTAGGTTATTTCGCGATTATTTTCGTGTTCTTGATCCGTGTTTCGGCATCTGAGAATGGGTTCTCGGGTTGTAATTGTGAAGTTGAAGGTTTCTTTGGGTATAGAAACATTATGGAAACACAAAAAGTTAGTGATTTCTTGATAGCCATTGCTTACTTTTCGATCCCCATTGAGCTTCTTTATTTTGTTAGCTGTTCAAATGTGCCTTTTAAATGGGTACTAGTTCAATTCATTCTCTTCATTGTGTTATGCGGGATGACACATTTGCTCAACGGTTGGACTTACGACGCTCACCCCTTTCATTTAATGCTTGCACTCACCGTTTTCAAGTTCCTTACGGCATTAGTCTCTTTTGCGACTGCCATTACTTTATTCTCTCTAATCCCGTTACTATTAAAAGTTAAAGTTAGGGAGTTTATGTTAAGAAAGAAGTTTTGGGATCTAGGTAGAGAAATGGGTATGATCAAGAAACAAAAGGAAGCAGGTTGGCATGTTCGTATGCTCACACAAGAGATAAGAAAGTCCCTTGATCGCCACACGATACTTTACACGACTCTTGATAAGTTATCCGAGACTTTGGATTTACTAAATTGTGCAATTTGGATGCCAGACGAAGCTAAAACAGTAATGAATCTCACCCATCAGTTAAAAGGGGACGCATCTTCTAATTCTGATCAATTTTCCATCCCGATAAACGACTTTGATGTTCAAGAAACTAAAAGAAGTGAAGTAGTGAGGCTGTTGGAAGCTGAATCAAGATTAGCCGTGTTTAGTAGTGGAGGGTCTAGTCAACCTGGAGCCGTGGCTGCAATCCGTATGCCAATGCTTCGAGTTGCTGACTTTAAGGGTGGGACACCTGAGATGATTCAAGCTTGTTATGCAATATTAGTTTTGGTTCTTCCTGGTGGAAATTTTCGATCTTGGACTAATTCTGAGCTCGAAATAGTGAAAGTCGTTGCTGACCAAGTAGCCGTTGCTCTCTCCCATGCTGCAGTTTTGGAAGAATCTAGACTTATGAGAGACAAGTTAGTTGCTCAAAATCAAGCTTTGCAGCAAGCTAAACAGGATGCAATGAGGGCCAGCCAAGCTAGGAGCTCGTTCCAAACAGTTATGAGCAAGGGTTTAAGAAAACCTATGCATTCCATCATGGGTTTGCTTTCAATTTTACAAGATGAGAATTCAAATGGTCAACAACGTCTTCTTGTTGACACAATGGTCAAAACAAGCAATGTTCTTTCGATGCTAATCAATGATGTAATGGATGATTCTTCAAAAGATAATGGGAAGTTCCCATTAGAAATGAGATCTTTTAAGCTTCATGGTATGATCAAAGAAGCAGCGTGCCTTGCAAAGTGTTTGTGTGCTTATAAAGGTTATGACTTTGACATCAATGTCGATAAATATTTACCAGATAATGTAATGGGAGATGAAAGAAGGGTTTTACAGGTGATCTTACATATGGTTGGAAATCTTTTGAGTTGGGGCAATGGAGGTGGTTGTTTGACTTTAAAAATATTAAGAGAGGGTAGTAGCGTTGGGAGGAATGATCAACAATGGCATTCTTGGAGATCCAGTGATCAACAATGGCGTTCTAATGAAGGATATATAGTTGTGAAGTTTGAAATTGGAATTAATGATGCCTTTTCTATGTTGGAACGGTCTTCCAGTGATCAGAGAAGCCGTAGAGTTGTAGCAGAGGAAAGTTTGAGTTTCAGTATGTGCAGAACGTTGGTTCAGGTTAGTATTCACTTATTAAAATGATTTTTTTGAAATTTTATCGAGTAAGTTATTGCATGATATTTGTAGTTTGTTATGTTTATGAGTGAATGTTTTTCACAATCATTGTAAGGTTTTTCAATCCATTTACCTATGAATGGTTCCGTTAGGTTGTCTTATATTTTTAACAGTTTTCAACCTACATGTTCTGACCCATTGCCCGACCCTCCCTTGTTTGGTCAAAGTTCTTTGCGTATGTGATTCGAAATTGGTGTCTGTTTTTTCGCAGATGATGCAAGGGAACATCTGGGTAGTACCGAATCCAGTAGGGTTTGACCAAAGCATGTCCCTCGTTCTTCGGTTTCAGCATAGGTCTTCAATCATGATAGGGGTATCTGAAACCGGTGAGTCTTCAAATCACCAGCCACAATCATACTCGATATTTAGAGGCCTTCAAGTTCTTTTAGCTGATGAAGATGATGTAAACCGGGCTGTAACCCGTAAGCTACTTGAGAAACTGGGCTGTGTGGTCACGACTGTGACCTCTGGTTTTGACTGTCTCACCGCTCTCACCTTACCTGTAGCTGCTTACCAAATCTTGATTTTGGATCAACATATGCCCGATTTAGATGGGATTGAAGTTGCTTCAAGGATCAGAAAGTTTAGGAGCCGCAATTGGCCTTTAATTATTGCTTCCACTGCTAGCGCTGATGAAGAGTTGTGGGAAAGATGCATACAAAGTGGAGTGAATGGAATCATTCAGAAACCAGTTCTTTTGCAGGGCATTGCTGATGAACTAAGGCGAGTTCTAATCCAAGCCAACAAGGTCTGATAAAGGTCAAACTCAAAGTCAAAACCGCTTATCCAAGTTGGTAAAAGGTGGATGATTAGTAAACTAACATATCTAACTGAGAAGTGAGAATAGGGGATATCTTTGATATTGATTCGATTTATATCTATATGTATATAGTGTTAAGATGGGTTAAATGCAGGTCTAGTCTTCTGTACGAAAAAATCCCATTGAGGAAATCATTGAAAGGTGAATAAGTTCACAGGTATTATCCGTGTTCATTGATTTTTAAGAACATGAAATCCGAGTCTGTTTTTGGCGCGACTATTCTACAAAGTCCCTAGAAAACATCGTCTCACGGTATAGCCCGAGTAGATTTGAGACTTTTCGGCCAATGGAGCACCAGCACGCTTTAATCCTTCTTTGCAACAAGTTATACAACATTTTAAAATGTCTACTAGTATATAAGAAGCTACAGAAAGCATGTAAGGAAGTTTTATTAAATATAGTTCTTTCTGTTAAATAACACATGGTAGATAGAATTGATACAATGATACTACATTCACTATTAAATAAAAGATGACATGTTATGAATGTAAATGACATGTGACAGACACATAGTGTCATATAGTGTATGTACTTAAGGAACCTAATATCAATGGGAGATAACATGTTGTGTTTGACAATAATATAGTGAAAGGAAAGACAAGAGAAGCATGCATGAATTTGGTCAGGTGTAGATACTTTTCATTATGTTTCATTGTCACATGACATTTGGGACCCAAATTCCTCATCGGTGTATTTCTTGATTTAAGGTTTACCTTAGTATTATTATTATTATATTATATGTATCATATATATATATCTTGTCATTTTCATGGGATGTTGATTGTACAAATGGCTTCACATCAATGCTTTTTATTGTTGGGGGAATTTTAGGTATAAATAACACATGTATTTGATGAAAGCAATGTTTTCAAACCGGAAGGTCAGACCGATGTCGGACCGTCTTTTTTCAGAAATCCGGTTCAAATCATACCGGTTGGATTAGGGAAACTGAACCGCTGTAAACCGTGTGAACCGGGGTGGTCAGACCGGACCGGCCTTCGAACCGTGTGAACCGGGGTGGTCAGACCGGACCGGCCTTCGAACCGTGTGAACCGGGTCAATGTTTAGTCAACACTTAAATCCCCTTTTCTTAACCTAATTTCAAACGGGTTTTTTCATTATTTGGGTATTTCCACTTCTCAGACAAGATGAAAACACCAAACCCTAGCCGCTAGCCACCACCAAATCGTCGGTTATCCACCACCAATGCTGCCGCTAGCCACCAATCGCCTGTCATCCTCCACCATAACTCCACCGCTACAACTCCACCACCACAGCTCCACCACATCTTCAGATTGATAGATATATAGATACAGAGAGTGTGTGTATATGTTTTGATTTTCAATGAGTTATTTATGTTTGTGATTTGAGACAAAAAGTAAATGGATGCGTGAGGAAGAAAAAGAGAGCAGGGAGAAAGAGCACATAAAAAGTTGGATGGTTTCGGAAAGGGAGTCATATTCTCACGACACCATTTATTATTTAGTCATCAAAAAGTGTTATGAGAAGATCACTACCCTTTTCAAAAGGAGAATGAGTGGTATAAAATAACTTATTCAGACCTTATAGTTTAGTCATTGTTGCAATTAAAAAATGAGGCTTAAAAAGTATGTTGTAAACTTGTAATTAAAATAAAATATAAATTATTTAACTAATATTCCAAATAAAAATATTTGAATGTTTTTAAATTTTGAAATATTTGTTTTAGAATTTATTTAGATTATGGTTTTTGTGCTAGAATTTAGTTTTATTTTTAAAAATTGATGTTAAAACTTAATATATTGAACTCATGTTGTGTTTAAGTTAGAATTCTTGTGGTATTACTTTGATAAATATATATTTCGTCAAAAATCCGGTCCGCTCCCGGTCCTGCCGGTAAAATTTGATGAGACCGATTCAGTGTTCGGTCCGATTTTTAAAACATTAGATGAAAAGGCAAAAGAATCTTCTTTTTCTCTACTCGAAAACATTAGTATGTTCTACATTCTCAAGTTGTATAAAAAAATTTTTTAAAAAGGATAGTTGATGACTTGGTTTTAAAAAAGGTAGTTCGATAGGCACCCTCTGGACCCATGTACCCGTAGGTACCTGCAACGACCCCCACCGGAGCCGTATTTACATCCAAGGTAAATCAACCACTTAAATCCAATCCTGTCTTTGGCAGGGATTGAACCCGGGACCTAACCCAAAAAGTGACGGGTGGTGGCCAGCTAAAAACCTTGTATATTTAAATGTAAAAATATATATGTTAATGGTATAAAATTTTGACGTGGTATAAAGACAATAAATTTTGATTAATATAACCACCAAATATCGGGTTTCCTTTTTATTATAAAAAAAATTATGACTAACAATAATCTTTTTTGATATAGTATTTAGTATTGTAGAAAATCGTGATGGGATTAAAAAAAGGTTAAAAATTGATTAAAAGATTTAATTTAAACAAATTATTTTGACCACGTGTTTATAAATCATTTGTGTAATATTAAATAATTTATTATTTATTGTTTTATTTATCGTTTTCTTTTTTATTATAGAAAAGAGTTAAGGCCAACAATAATCTTTTTTGTTATAGTATTTAGTATTGTAGAAAATCTCACTAAATACTTCATAATTATTACATGCATAGAATATTTACACTATCTAGATACGTGTAATGTTTTAAAATATTTACATGAATAGAATATACGTGTTAATAAGTGTATACTTTATATCCAATATAGATATTTGGTGGGTCAATTTATTAAGATAACCATTTTTAATTTTAATAGAATTTTTAATAGAATTGATAGATTATTTAATTATTAATTATTACCTTTAACTTGTTGAATAAATAATATATATGTATTTAATTACCTTGTAGATAAATAATCGAATTTGTGTGGGTCCATAAATTTTATTTTAATTATTAATTATGACATAAGTATATTTTAATTTGAATAAATCAAACCTTATGATTGGGTTAATAAGCTATGATAATAATTGTCTTTTAGTATATATATAAAGAAAAGATAAAGATAAAGAAGATTACCTTAAGACGAAATAATTCCATAATAATTTTTTTGATATTTTTTTTCCATGTCAAAATAAATATATACAATGAAAATAGCACACATAATCAATTAATCATTGGATATATAATAGTTAGACGAAAATTTTACATTTGCTTTTTGCACATAATATTAGAGATCTAGTCGTGTGAAAAAGTACTACGGATAGTATACCAAAATTAAGATATAACACTTTTGGAAGTGAACATGTATTTTTTTATTTTTTATTTTTAGAAATATAAAATGTAGATATTTATAATACATTATAAATAAATATTTTACATCTTTGTTTAAATCGCTAAATTTTTAATATTGGAAATTTAATAACATTTACACCTTAAAATTAATTAATATTTTCTTATACAATTAATTAAACTTCTTTATTTCTATAATTAACAATTTATTTTTGTTTTAATTATGTTTATTAATTTCAATAATGAAAATCAAAATAAATGGACTTTATGAAATTTAAAAAATATATAAAATATTATTAAAATTTTAAACTTAGACTATTGGGAGTGAGGCACCCCCACATGGGGGCGTCTTCTGACATGTGGCGGCGCCTCCCCCAAAGAGATGCTCATCCTTTTTGTGGGAGTGAGGCATCTCTTTTTAGGGCATCCTTAAATTTTTTTTTTTTTTTTAACACAAATATATTTATATACTTAAAAATACATTTTATATAAAAATATACATTACAACATAATTAAAAACGCACACCATAATACTCCAAAAATATACTCTAAAAATATAAATAAAAAAAAAATTAACGTGTCATGTACAAAATACAACTAATAGCATATAATAACACGTGCAGACTTCAAAGAAATAATGAATGTTTATACATGCCTTATTAGAGGTATTATATCTATATACTGATTCTGAAAAAACAACACAACCCACCGCTACTCTCTTCTTCATTTTCACCGCCGGAGTTCCACAACCACCTTCATCTCCGGCCATAACCACCGTCGGAGTTCCACAACCACCTTCATCTCCAGCCATAACCACCGCCATTTCCGGCCATAACCACTGCCGGAATTCCAAAGCTACCTTCATATCCGACCATAACCACATTTCAGATTCATATATATATATATACACACACGTGATTAGAGAAAAGAAAAAAAAACAAAAAACTAGCCGTTAAATGGCTAGTATGTATCAAATTGGAAGACATTTTGGGCGGAAGAAATTTGCCAGGCGTCGGCTATTTTGAGGTTTGCCGCCCCTCGGAGCGATGTGGATGGCGGAAAGGAGGCGGCGGAGGGCGGCGTCGGGGCAAAATCCGCCTCACTCCGTGTAGTCTAAAACCATCTTAAATGAAATCAACATATTAAAAAATAATATTATCATTTACATTATTTAACTACATGAGATAACTACTATCAAAGAATTTTGACACTATTAATGAAAAGAAGTTATTACTGTTAGGTTGAGTGGACAACATATTTTAAGATAAATGGAGTAATTGTATATAACATATCGAGTTTTATTTATTTATACTGTTGTATAATTTTATATGGGGAAATGTTAGGTAAAGCATGCAGTACCTATCTTAGGTAAAGCAGGGGGAAATTATGTAAAATTTAGAGGGGGTTTATGTAAAATTCAGGGGGGGCTATGTATGTTTATTTAATTCAAAGATTTAATTTGTAACTTTTTTTAAAATGGCAGTACCTAAGCTTAGGTAAAGTCTGAAGTACGGATCATTTTCCCATTTTATATTTATGAGTTCAAATTATATTATATTCCCAACATATAAAAATGTAGAAGCCGAAGTATTGAACTTACCTTTTTACCTATTTGTTTGGGAACTAAATTACCCCAAGATAAGTAAAGTAACTGGATTAAATATTCTAAAAGGGGTAAAAGGGTCAGAATATTTTTTTAAAAGAAAAGGACCCACTTGATACCTAGAGAAAGGAAGGGAGAGGGCAGCATGAAAAAAAAAAAAAAAGAAGCCATAAAAGAAGTGGACGGACACACGTGCACACCATTATTATACTCCCTACTTTACATATATTTTAAAGAATCCTCTTTTATTATTATTTCAATATTTTAAGAATCAAAGCTATTTAACATTTTTTTTAATTATCATTCTTGCTTCAAAAAAGGGTCACGTTCTTTTTTAAATGACCGGTTTACCCCTTAGATTAAACCAAATAAACTCAATAATTGATGTAGAAAAAGAGCACCTAACCTAATCAAAAAAGAATTTAAAAGGGTTGGTGAAATTGTTTTTGTTTGCTTGAGAAATTAACTTCAAACATACAGTTTCAATTTTTTAACCAACTTAGTAAACATGAAATAGCATCCTCTTATAAACTATATATATATATACCTTATAAATTTAAGAATGGGATGACCAATCGCATGTAAATTAAGAAGATGATTTCTTTGGTATTATATGTGAACATATGCCACTTTAAACCTTTCTTTATAGTTTAAACCAAAAGTAATTAATTGGTCAAAACTGTTATATAAGAAAATATTAAGATAAGAAAGTAAGGTCAAGAAAAGTATAATTTAAATTCTGAAAATAAAAAGGTTAAAATGGGTTTGACGCCTAATGACAAAGAAAATTACCAACGGATTATGAGCAAAGTTTATGTTTTCCTTCTTTTTTTTTTCTTTTCATTTCTTATTATCTTACAAGTAAACATCTCATTATATTATTAATATTTTTTAAGATTTCCTTTGTAAATTTTATTGCTTTTCTTGTTAAAAATTTTATACTTCCAAGTATTCACATGAACTTGAATATAGAAACTCTATTATAAAGTTTAGTCTAACATCCACAGAAAAAACACAAATATGTAATTTCAAGTTCTAGTTGTACCTCTATTCTGGTTTATAAATTTGAGTCTTGAAAGATTTAAAAACAACAATTCCGACATCAAAAATACATAACGTGACTCACACGCTATATATATCTATCTAAACATAACCATTTTCGAAGTTTCTTACAATCAAAATTTATGATCACAACCCCAACAATAATAACTCCCACAACAAGAAGAAGACCCACATTCATGCCATTGGCAAGTGAAGGTTTAATAAGGGGGCAGGAACAATGCCCATTTGGTGTGAGCTATTTAAATGCTAAAGTAAATAAGGTTGATCATTCAATAAGGCAAGTGAAATTCAGGTGCATCTATTAAATTCCCCATTTCATGAAAACGAATAAAGGGCATTTATGACATTTCACCTTTTGTCAACTCTATATATATGAAAGCACCTTTTAGACCTTTTTTTTAAGCTTATATTTCCAATAATAATAATAATAATTTACCTTTTTACATACAAATAATTAAACAAAATCTCAAAGTCATTGCCGTGTCTGACCTCAAAAGTCATACACCAAAGCTCTTCTTCATTACATTTATACATATATACTTTTAGAGAGAGAAAGTTAAGATTTTTATACAAGATATGAGAGGTGTGAATGATACCATGGTGACCATTAACGCTGCCGCGTCGGCGATCGAGACGGCGGAGAGTAGAGCTGCTCAGTCATCTTCTTCTGCTTCTTCAGTTCAGGTGAAAAATACATACATAAAAAAATTCAATCTTTTTAATGTTTTTGATATGATTATGTTATATCCTTGTTGGGTTTTGTTCTTTGATGAAATTTAATGATGGGTTTTTGATTTCTTGAAAATTTAAGATCTGGGGTTGGTTTTTTCATACTTTGATCACCTTCATAGCTTGAGATCTTGAATTTTTTATATTTTTTTTGTTATGTATGTATAGATATAGTATTATGTATGTACGTGTATATATTTTTGATTATATCTATTTATACGGTGATTTGTTATTGTTTTAGTTTTGTAAAGTTGGGTTGTAATTATTGTTTTTACTTTTTAAGTGAAATTATGTAATTACTTTTGTGGTGATCATGATGATAAAAATATAGTTCCCAATAAAGAAAGTTTAGAATCTGGGAAGTAAATGAATCGTTAGATGAAATTATAAGGTTGATTTGGTCAAAGTTTGAAAATGTCAAAATGTTTTTGAAATTGTTACTTTGTGATTCCTCTGTTTGATTAAATGGTTTATGTGGAGTAGTTATTGGCACATATAGTGGGAAGAACTTGACTTTTTGATGTTGGGTTCTTATCAGTTTTATAGAATAATTTTCAAATTTGTGTTTAAAGTGGAACTTCAAGTTAACTTACACATTGATCATGAAGGAATATAAATAGAAACGGTTTATAAATTTAGCTTCAGTTCGTTTTGATGTTCATAGTCGAGCGTAGCATAGGTTTCACCACAAAAAAGGGTCACATCTTTGATGATTCTGATCTAATTTGGTTTAAGCCTTAATGTAATCACTGGGCAATAGAGGATTTCTTACTCGGGTATGCACTATTGTGAGTTCGAAACAATCTTTTTTCGCGAGTTACGTTATGATAATTCTTCTCTTTTATTGTTTTTACCCTCCGAAACACTAGAATTTTACGGTATGCATCATGTGTACTATACGGCCATGTACGTATGCCTGTGCAACCATGGTAGACCAACTCTCCTCGGGGTTTTTCTAGGGTCTGATTTCTTTGTGTTATAGATGAATGATATTATAGCTCACCATTTAATTTCTCACCTCTTACCCAACTTACCCGACCCAATGTGTAAACTGGTTTATTTTTTGTAAGGAAACCAAGAAGCATTGTTATGTGGTTGTAGAGGATATAATTTAATGCTAGAGAATCATGGACACAACAAGAATAATAATGTCATGTTCGATCCTTCCAATGAAACGATCAGCCTTACCAGGTATGCTGTTGATTTTGAATAGGGTAAACCATGTTGTACTACACAAAATCTATGTTACTATATATCAAAACATATAATTTCCGAAAATTATAACATGCGATTCACATTTTTGGCAGCCACTACGGAGGTAAACAACGAGTCTATGGGAAGTTTACTAAGTGAAATGCACATGAATTGGTACACTTAAATTATTTTTGGGAAGTTATTATGTGAAAAATTATTTACTTTTTTTTTTTTACAATTATATTGAATAAGTTGATTATGGAGGTTTGTAGTTTTTTTTACAATTAATTGCAGCTTTGCCTTTAAAGTAACCAAGAAGCTTTGTTGATGTAGGGGACTAGGGGCTCAGGTACTTGCCTTTTTGTGTATAATTTAAGGTTAATATATGATGTGTTGTATTTGCTGGTTGCTCAGGTACCGG
>JAOEHQ010008879.1:0-16874 GCA_025447715.1 Asclepias incarnata
TAAGGTCATTACAGCTTATAAAATAGTCAGCGACTATTTTTGGTTAAAAAGAAGTTGATTTGATTTTTAGAACTAGAAAATATTTCTCAACCCCCGTATATTAATTGGATTATCACTAATCCAACTAACATAACAATAATTGAAAAATCTAACCTTTTGAATGAAGCGTAAAATAAGATTGGTAATTTAATCTTCAAAATGGAACTTAAAAACTAGATACCAAAATGATCTGCATGAAACCCAATGTGATGTTGACTTTGGAAAGTCAAAGAGAATCCTAAGTAAATCTTGCAACAAACTAGCTACTTCGTCTCACTCAAACTAACTGTTGCGGTAACCGGTAACTACTCTACTTCTTAACCCAACTAGACTTAGGGGTGTTCACGGTCCAAGAACCGGACCGAACCGGACCTTAACAGGACCGAACCGAAAACCTTTTTTGGTAAAAATGTAGGACCGAGGACCGGACCGGTGTCTTCGGTTCGGTTCATGCTCGGTTTGTAGTCGGTTTTCGGGTTTGAAAGGTTGGACCGAGACCGAATCAAATTAACGTGAATGATTGGTTCCTATGAATGATTGATGGTGATTTATAATTATATTATAAAATTTACAGTTAATGTTATTGTATTTTATGAGTGACAAACTCACAATCACGACTCACTAGTCACAATGAAGGATATTAGGAATTAGAATGTATGAACTTTTTGTTCCATCACTGTGACTCATGAATCATGATTGGCAACTATTAAGTATTAACTAACTACTACAAGTACAAATTCTTAGATACAAACTCCTACCTGATACTGGTACAAACTGCTATCTGATTAGTTTTATGTATTAAACTTTTAATTATTAACTAACTACTACACACATTAGTATTTGTTACCTGATAAAAATTTTACTTAGGTATATATATTATATTTATTAATCTTGTTTCCTAAATAAATGGAAGTATAATCCCACTTAAAATATATTTATATCTTCTAGTCTTCTTGGGTCGGTCCAAATCACAGGTTTTATCGGTTTATACATGGACCGAACCGAGGACCGAAATGCTTGAATATATAGAACCGTGGACCGGACCGACATCTTCGGTTCTATTCGGTTCCGGTCCAATTTCGGTCCGGTTTCTCGGTTTGTCGGTTTGGACCGCATAATGAACACCCCTAACTAGACTAGACCCCGATCTATCTATATCAACTAAATAACAACTTTATAACTTTCACAATCGAACCGTAAACTAGATCGAAAACCTTACGAAAACTAATAAATAGTCGTCACCCAACAACATGCGGTTTCACAAACGTCAATGAAACTTCATGTAACTTAACAAACAACAATCTACAACATAACCCAACATATAACAGCTTTCAAAACGGAAACTTAACGTATAGATTTCACACAATTCGAAACTAAAGTTTTCGAACAAAGTTTTGAACATAAACTTGAATCAATAGCTATAATTTACAAAACAACTTACTGTAACTTGCAATCTACTACTAATGAAGTAACTAAGTGATACAAAGTGATTTGAGGTGTTGGTGTTTGGAAATTTTGGCCGGAAGATGTA
The DNA here is from genome assembly GCA_025447715.1 of Asclepias incarnata. Taxonomy (NCBI): domain Eukaryota; kingdom Viridiplantae; phylum Streptophyta; class Magnoliopsida; order Gentianales; family Apocynaceae; genus Asclepias; species Asclepias incarnata. The sequence goes on from JAOEHQ010008879.1 coordinate 1,571, forward strand.
ACAAAAGCTTCGTGATCAACAATGGTAACTTGAGAACTACTTCACGAAAGCTTCTGTAACTTTTGGGAATGACTTTGGCACTGATTTGGAACTTGTTTGTGACTGGAAATGGTTTGCAGGCCAAAGGAGAAGAGACTTCCCAGGCACACTTGAATTGTTCTCCCGCAAGCTATATTTATAGTCGACTGCTCGAACTGCTCCAACTAATGGTGTGACATAAGTGTGATATTTCAAAAGACTAAAACACCTCAAATTTCAAAGATGGAGTGCAGTGTATTTGGTGGCCTGATCTCATTATTTGTATGTTCGTTGTTATTTAGTGCATGTAAATAGAATGTCTCTGAGAGGATTTGGTAAATTATACATATAATTGACAACGCTTTGAAAATGGGCGGGTACAATTAATTGATGTTGAAAATCACATGTGTAGAATGTGAGGTTCACATGTCTTCGTGTGTTTGACTCATTTGTCAAAAATGGATCTCGGGTGAAGAAGTTAAGACCAAAATAGTGTAACGGCGTCAATTTCAAGCATTTTTATACCAAATTCCATTGCAACATATAAAAACACTTATGCAAATAATAAGTAACTAAAACACATTAATTTATATTCAAATGAGGCATAATTATACGTTAAATGACCCGATAACGCTCCATTAAATATGTATAATTTAAGCGTTATCAGTCTTAGTATTACGTAGGTTAAATCAGATACTATGCACCCACAATATTTATGGTGAGTGAGGGCTGGCCGGCCCTTAATAGCGATATCCATAGGTATCCTAGACTCCTTATAAGGAGTTAATAAGCAATGTTATAGATCTCAATGTGTTATAGCAAATAGTGTACAATGCTCAACAGTTTAACAATGTATAATAAGTAGCTTAGTAGTATACAACAATCGATAAATAAAGGTTATCTAGCCACTTAGCCAGTATACTTTTAGTAAGCTATATATAGATGAATGAGTATATCGTCACGTTACTTAGGTACTTAGTCCGAGTTACTAATACTATTAAGTTATTAATAATGCATACGCGTTACTTCAGTAATCTACTAGTCAGTGTATGTTCAATGTTTATGTATAGGGTGTAATAACGGTTAACCCACCACATATAGAATACAATTTGTAGTACATTACATACACGTGTATATATGATTAATAACCTAACACTACCAATAATTCGTACTAATAAAACCATCTTACTATTTTCAATTCCCATATCCAGATAAAACAAGTCAAGGCCAGATATATATATTTTACATATAAGGCAATTATATTATAGGGTAGTGTACAACATTATTCATTGTACATTATAAGATATCACCCTGAATTTTTGAACAATTCACCGTGAATTTTTGAACAATTGACGTGAGTTCGAAAAGTTTAGTTTTACATGCTAATCACCCTGAATTTTTGAAGCAGTTAAGCTAAAATAAAATGGGCCATGAACTCACCTTATAAAGCGTAGATATATCGTAAGTAACGGTGTATGCGTAGAGTCAACGTTCGTGTATGTCTGGACCTGATACACATATAAATTGTATGTTTAATGACGTACGTCGTATTGAAATGCCAATATTAAGTGACGTCAGTATATACGTTATTTGTTCGTCAATTAAATTGTTAACGTATATATATGTAAGTGTTTGTATAAAGTCTTAGCTCGTCAATCGATACAACCAAAAATAATCATTTTCGGTTGGACCGAAATTAACATTTTCGACTGGACCGAATTTAACAGTTTTGGCTGGACCGAGTTTAACAATTTTATGTCCGTTTTTCACTGAAAAGTTTTTTTTTATATATTTTTATATTGAGGTTTTTTAAAGTTATTTGTTAAAAATTTATATCAGGTTGGTACAACGGGGAAAAACCTAGTATATATATATATATAGATTGGAAGATACAATCATGCAATACTAATAGTGGATTAAATGTCCTAGATTCTTGTATGTGTGTATCATTATACATGTGTAAATGTATCTGTTAGGAAATGTATGTATGTTAGGATTAGGATTAGGATTAAGATGTATTCATATTTTCTGAAGAAAATAAAATTTATAGAAAAAGAAAAAGCCAAGCTTGAGCTGGTGAAGCCGACTTGAAAATCACAATATATTCCAAAAATACCCATCATATAATCCCATATGCACCCTGTTTACCCAACACAACCAAAGGGCAAAACCGTCATTCTACAATAAGCCAACGCATCTCCGATCATAACACTGAAGGGGAAGCCCCTCTGCCATGGCGATTTTATTCATCATCAGCCCTAAATATAAATAAAATAAAACTCAACAACAAACAACACCACCACATCTTATTATTTTTTGTAAAAATAAATTAATTTCCATAAATAAAATAAAAATACAATATAAATCCCTCAAATTTTATACAAAATATAAAAAATAAAAAATATAATAATAAGCTAACCCTAATTTTATAAATCAGCTTCGTATAAACCCTTAAATTGACGAATTTTACGCGCGATTCAGCTTAAGGTATTTAATTGTTCGATCTCCTTTTTCTTGTTAGATGATTAATTAATATATTTAATTTAATTTCTAATTTAAAGATTTGCTGTTCATTTTATTTAATTGTATCGATTCGGATTCTAGGGTTTCAATTGGTAAATTTCAATTTAATTAGTTAATTTGCATGTATTTAATCTGTAAGTGTGTAGTTTAATTGAGATCACAAGGATTGTATTTAATTTTAAGTTAATTATCTGTTTGAGTGTATTGATCACCAGGTGAAATATGATTGTTAAGTTATGATGATAGATATGGGAATAGGAAGTATGAATGAATATAATAAAGTTTGGATTTTTTTTGGATTGACATTAATTAAGTTGGATAGTGATCGGGTTATTTGTTTAAAGTTAATAAAGTTAATGAGACAGAGAGATAAGTAGCGAATTTATGAAGATCACTTGATGCATTTTAATTACTATACGAGTGGTATTTTTGTGCGGTCGGTACTTAGTATGATGCTTATGTAGCTAAAATGTGTGTGTTTTATGAATCTGTTTTTAAAAAAATGGAAATTTGACATATGAATGAGTATTTATGGGATATTTTTTGGTATATAAAGGTTTTCAAGAGTGTTTAGGAATTCTTAATTAAGCAAAAAGAAGCATGACATTTCCGAGAACGGCTTTTTTGTGGCGATTGCTTATCTCAAAGTGTTGGAGTGTTTCGAGATTCTTAACAAGCTTTGAATTAGCAAGTAGCTGTATTCGAGTCACTATAAAGCTCAATACTTTATAATCCGAGGCTTGACAGCTTAAAATAAGGAGAAAGGAGTATACGCAACTTTAGGAGAACGGGAATCTAGTTATATGTCCACTCACATTTTTAAAAAAGGTGAAGTATGATCCCTTAAGCTAGAGTTTTCCTTTCATTTTTCTGTTGCAACATGAGCGTGTAGATGTATTTTGGTGGTGAATGTCAATAATAGACCATCTCCCTCACCCTTGTGCGCCAAGGTTGTGTGTTTTCAGTTTGGGATAATAAAAAATGAACAACCATAGCTACCAATTTTGCATTCACTACACTCCCATGAACCTCTAACTCTCTTAAGTAATTCGTGTTTATCATTTTTATGCATTTTTGAATCAATTTCAAATTTTGCGAATATCAGAAACAGTGTCTTATAAGGCGCAGATAGATGTAGGGAGCTCAAATGTTAAACCATCATGCTTGTTTGAAATTGGAAATTTGATCTTAATGCCACATGTGTATGTGTATCCACCAATAGCATTGATACAGATCATTTCCAGTTGGAATTTGTACCAGCAGCTTTTACAAACTTCCAAAACATCCCGAGATTATGTTCCAAGAGAATCACATGAATAGCCGTACGTTGCTGAACCTGGTAATTTAAGTGGAGATCCTCGACTAGTAATCATATTGTGCCAGTATAAACATGGATGTTATAAGCTTGTTAGATTAGTTGTGGTGTCTTGCACCTGTGGTGTTTTCCCCTTGGTCATAGTCACATGGCACCCCTCTTTCCCCATTTATATAGATTTGCGGACTTTTACTTTCTGCTGCCTAAATTTGATAACATAGCATTTTACCACTGCTTGTGAAGGCATACAGTCTAGGTACCACAACATCTGTTTATTTAATAGGCTGAATGCATTAAGTTGGACCCTCCATCCTGTCACTTATTGGTGTGAGGCAATTTTTTAACTTCTATTATGAATACTGGCATGATTCTGCTTTTCCCACCCTCGAATTTAAGTTTTGAATTTTGCTAATTGCAAAAACCAATATGAGAGCGAATTACTTTAATTTATCTTCCATTTTATATGTACATTTGATACAAATCTGAGGCTTTTAGCATTTCTGCTATTGTTAGGTTTTGTTCTTATTCCATCGAGAAATTGGGGCTGCATACCCATGTGCTGTGACAATACAGTCTTGTCATGCGCAACTGTGTCTACAAGTCTAGTAACACAGAGACTGTTTATAAACTGATGCGATGGAATCATCTGGTAAATTCGACTTGTCATCTGTCAGCCCGGATAGGCCATTGTACAATTCTAACCAACGTGGGTCCTACACAACCGCGTCAATGGACAGATCATCCAGTTTCCGTGAGAACATGGAAAATCCTATCTTATCATCCCTTCCAAGCATGTCAAGAAGTAACTCAACTGTCACACAATTGGATGTGACCAACTTTTTACAATGCTTGAGGTTTGATCCCAAGTCAATGGCTGCCGAGCATAAGTTTAATCGCCATGGGGATTTTAGACGACTTGCTGGTGCTGTCCTTGGTTCACCAGATGAGTCTCCGTCTGGTTCGTCGAAAAGCAAGGTGCCTAATTCCTCCCCTGAAGATCTCAAACGACTAAAGGCTGGTCTGCGTGAATCCACCATTAAAGCCAGGTATATTTTCTTGGTTCGTTTATTTTTTATTTTACTTATGGGATAATGGATGTATACAGTTCCTAAGTTTTCTGTTATTTATACAGGGAACGGGTGAAGGTCTTTAGTGAGACCTTATCAGTGATCAACAAGTGTTTCCCAAGTATTCCTTCGAGGAAGAGATCACGACCAGAGGCGTTGGCTGGGGATCGTTCTAGTGGTTTACTCTTAAATCGTTCACCTATGGGGTCAGGTGTTGGTAAGATGGGTGCCCAAAGTCATCCCCTCTCAAATTCTTTGGATTTTGATCAACAGAAGGTCAAAGAAAGGGGTAAAAATGCCATTCCTAACAAACGAACCAGAACTTCAATGGTCGATCAACGGGTTCGTATCTTGCATCTTATTCACTTCTCACTAATTAATGTTGTTGAATTTGCCATTCTTTATTTGTATTTACGTAATGAACTTTTTTATGTATGGGAATTTTCTTCTCACATCTAACTTACTTTATACTATGGAACCTGACAGTGTCTTCCCCTTCAATGCGTTTCATCTTAAGAATCTCTTTGCATGCTTTAAATCTTTCGAGCATATAAGATTTTACTCTGTTTTATTTCCATATTTTCCGTTTCTATGCGAATCTTATTTGGATTTTTTTACCTTTATAGGCGGAGGTGCGGCCTAACACTCCTGCTAGATCATCTGGGAATGTAGATAGAGATAAAGAGGTGTTAAGACTTCCTAACAATAATGCTCCTCAAGGCGAGGAACGAGCTTTGCCAATTGTAGCTGATGGTTGGGAGAAGGCAAAGATGAAGAAGAAGCGTACCGGAATAAAGGCGGACACTGCTCCAAGTCCAAGTTCTTTGTCAACAAAAGTTAATGATGGATATAGGGAAACCAAACAAGGAATGCATCCAAGGCATCTTCCTGATGCCATGGCAAGGTTAAATGACCCTCTTGGGTTCAGGTATCAATTTTCATACCTACAGGTCATACATTAATCTTGTTTGGTTTTTGTACTTGTGGTCAATGTTGACATTTCACAATGTATGTTTTCAATTCAAATGTTAAGTTGAAATTAGCTAAGATAGGTTTATGGTTGACTTTTTATTTTGAGTTGTAGATTTTCCTGCTCGTGTTATAATTGATATAATACATATCTAATTGCAGACCAGGAACTGCTAATGGATTTGGAAAAGCTGACGGCCTCGCTCAGCAGGCAAGTGTGGGCATGCGCTCTTCCATCCCAAGGCCTGAACAAGAGAATACGTCCCTTCTTCACGATAAAAGAGATAGAAGTACTAGTTCCGAGAAGGAAAGAACAAATCTCAGATCGGTTAACAAGTATGAAACTCATTCCTAGAATATTAAAAACTCATTTCTGTTATCAATGCTTCTTCTTTTGAACGAAATTCTTATTCAGTATGAACCTTTCCAGGTCTAATGTTCGAGAAGAGTTAATATCTGGTAGTCCTACGTCTAGCACAAAGCTGCATGTGACTGCTCGAGGTCCAAGATCAGGGTCAAGTGTGGTACCCAAATCATCAACAGTGATTCAACGGGCATCTGCCTCCAGTGATTGGGATCCGGGTCATGGTACAAACAAGAACGCTGGAGCTTTTGGGTCCAGTAATCGTAAACGTACAGCCTCAACGCGCTCCTCATCTCCACCAGTAGCACAGTGGGCTGATCGAAGGCCCCAAAAGATATCACGTACAGCAAGGAGAACCAACCTTGTCCCTATATTATCTAGTAGTGATGAAGTCCCTGCTTTGGATAATAGTGATGTTACCGGTAGTGAAAGTGGGACTGGGTTTGGTAAACGGTTTCCAGTGAATTCTCCTCAGCAGTTCAAATCAAAAGGCGATCATTTCCCATCATCTACATTATCAGAAAGTGAGGAGTCAGGGGCTGCTGAAATCAGATCTAGGGATAAGGGAAAGAAGTCTGAAGAAGTAGAAGAGAAAGCCGAACGGAACATTCAAAAGATGTCTAATTTAGTCCCGCCAACAAGAAAGAATAAGATGGTGAATGGGGAAGATGTCACTGATGGAGTTCGTAGACAAGGCAGAACTGGGCGGGGTTTTGGTGCTAGGGCTGCTACACCAACGGTAGAGAAGATTCGCAATGTGGGAACTGCAAAACAACTTAGAACTGCTAGACTTGGTTTTGACAAGTCTGAAAGGTTGTACATTCCCTGTTCCAGATAAAAGATTATTCTTATTAAGTAGTTACTTTTCTATATGTTACCTATGTGTTATTGAAACTCGTATTGGTATGTTGACAGCAAATCAGGCAGGCCTCCCACTAGGAAATTGTCCGACCGCAGAGCTTATACTCGTCAAAAACACACCACAATCAATACTGCAGCAGATTTTCTAGGTATATGAAACTTGACTTTCCAAATAAAAATTTCGTGTAAATACATACACCCTTTAATTGAATCGTCTTCCATGAAACTTGAACAGCCACCCATTGGGGATGTAGGGAAAAATGAACTTACATAGAAACAATACAAGCTAAAACTTGCTGGAAGTTATTTATATACTCGTAGATTGCTTGACTTTGTTCTTCATTTTTGTTAGTTGGTTCTGATGATGGACACAAAGAGCTTCTGGCTGCAGCAAATGCGGTTATTAACCCTAGTACTGTTCTAATTGCCATCTCTCAAAATTTTCCATTTGAACGTTATTATTTGGTAATACTAATTGCTAGATTGGGTGGTTGCAGGTCATGCTTTGTCCAGTCAATTTTGGAGGCAGATGGAACCACTTTTTGGTTTTATATCGGATTCGGAAATGTCCTATTTAAAGCAACAGGTGATGGTCCTTTTTGGAGTTTTGTTAAATATAGCGTGATTTTTGTCTTCACTCTTGTAGGCTATATTCTTACTCATCCTGTGAGACCTTTTGAAATGTATTTTATGGTGGTTTTTGCATGTTTTTCTGGGACATAAATCTACAAAACTTATTACCTAGTCATCATGTTTAAAATGCGTTACAAAGTTTTCAACTCCCAGGGCTGGAAAGACAACATTAGACATTCGAAAGGGCGACTTTTAATATATTTTTCTACTCCTGTACAGGGAAGCACTCTGTTCGTTGTTAACAAGATAAACCCAGTACATCTAGATGATGATAGTTTTGGAACACTTCCCAATGGAACAGCAAGCAAAAGTATTGAACCTAGTCCAGAAAATTTTGCACCAGGAACCACGAGCCCAGGGGAAATTCCTCTGTGTCAGAGACTCCTTGCCGCTCTAATCTCAGAAGAAAACAAGGAGCTTCCCTTCGGTGGGAGTGACGACCACAGATTTAATATATATGGATCTGCATTTGAATTCGAAGCAGATGTAGAAGATGCCTTCAATCATCAATCATTGCAGAACTATGACATTGCCGGACGTGGTACTTACGTTGGTCATAGGATAAATTCTACACTGAGATCTTGTAAAGAATCCGTGCACAGCCCGTCAAATAATCATGTTACGTCGATGCCGGATTCGACAATCACCACTGGTTTTGATCAATCCTTCAATGGTCTACTTTCAGATCCAGCGTTGACATCTGGCATAACCTGCTCAGAATATGAGTATGGTAACATGCCATTAAATGATAGACTTCTCTTAGAGATTCAGAGTATCGGACTTTATCCAGAGCTTGTGGTATGTTCTTCCTTTTTCCCACTCTTATGTGTTTTTCCCCTTTTATGTGTTTTTTACCTTTCTAAACACACCGCTTACAATCCTAAGGTCCTTTGCACTGCTATAAGATTAACATGCCTGTTCTGTTTGCTGGTTTTTCAAATGCAATTTTTTTAAAGCAAATATTCTTTTTTTTTGTCCAGCCCGAGAAGGAAGGTATCAGTGGAGAAATTCGCCGACTTGAAGATAAGCACCATGAACAGGTAGGAATCTTTTGTTACACAAAATTTGGAAAATTTGCCAGCTTTGTTTGGATTGCTTTGATCATTTACAGTTCAAGTCCATAGCATACACATATATATAATCAGAGCAACCCTGTCCTGTCTGTTGTACATGCTTTGGTTTTGTATTTTTCTCTATTATTCAATTAAAGAAGTTCTCATCAAATTATAGTGTTAGATATCTAGAAATATATATCTGATTACATCAATAATGATTATTTATCTCTATATATCGTATTTGCGCGTGTGTTACCAGTATTTTATAAAAGTAAAAATTCTTGTCCCTGTTTGCTAACAACTGCTCTGCTTGATTATGCAACAATAATCATAGAATGCAGTATTAGGAATATTGTAACAACTGCAAAACTTAGTGAAGGTTCAGTTAAGTATGTGTTATATGTTGGGATGAACTGGCAAATGCTGTTTCATGATTCGTTTACCATGATCCCACAGTTGTCTTCTATAAGTTTTTTTTTTTTAAATCCTTGTGTATTGATTTTTTTCGGAGCTTAAATCAACTGGATTTTTTCAACCTGAGGGACCTGGTCAGATTCAATGGTGATAAACCTTAATCAAGATGAAATTTGATAGTCTGTCTAGTGTGAAGAGTTCTCTTGAGATTTTGCTGGCAATAATCATAAAGTTTAATCAAGAGGAGATTTGATAGTCTGTCTTGTGTGAAGATTTCTCATAAGATCTTGCATCTTGTTTCTTACTAGACACATACATGGTTTTCCCTATTTTTTTTAATATTTTTTTATTTTATCCAACTCACTTAATTTGCCGGTACATGCTCTTTCTCATGCAGTCTTATGCAATTAACCTCATCTGCATGTATCATCTTTTTGATGTTATTGTAAAAAAGACCAAAAAAGCAAGAAGTACTGACGTATACAGACACTGTAGATTTACTAGTTTGAAGCCTCATCTCATTATCTAGTTGATTAACAGGTTTCCAGGAAGAAACACCTGCTTGAGAACCTTTTGGAGTCCACTAATAAAGCAAGAGAGCTGCAAGAGAAGTAAGGAATTTTCTAATTACACCAAGGAATTTGGTCTTTGGTGGTTTTTACTCAGCTCTCTCTGCATGAGGATTCTAATATGACCATTTGTGTTTGTAGGGAATTTGAACAACACTGTCTTGACAAACTCACTGCAATGTCTTATCAAAAATACATGGTAAAGTTTATAATTACCATCTCTTCTGACAGTCTACATCACATTTATTTTAGTTTACTAACGGGAAAATCATATTTCTTCAATCATTTTTTGTTACGGTTGTTTTTTTGTAGAAATCCCAAGTTCATGAATTTGATATTCTTTTTGTTTGTCAATCAATGTTCACCAGAGTTGTTGGGGTCCTCATGCACCTAAGAGTGTTGGTAGCAAAATCGCCAAGCAAACTGCTCTAGGTTTTGTAAGAAGAACACTGGATCGATGCCACGAATTTGAAGAAACAGGCAAAAGTTGCTTCGCTGAGCCCTCATATAAGGAAATGTTCCATTCCGGATCGTCGTACTTAGATGACGCCCAAGTAGAGGTTGCAACTGGTGGTGAATTTGGTAAATTTTATGGGAACTCCATAGAACGAGTTTCAGGTACTACATATTATTCACAATTGTTTAATGAAATCACCTATTTACTATTCTTTTGTTTGTGCATAAGGTGATTTTGGTTATTCAATGCTAAAGTAGGTACACAGCTAAGCCCTTCGTTAAACAGCCATGACATATATTCGTCCGATGCATTCCACTTGTCTGACCAAGCTACCGGCAAAGATGATATATGGTCTAGCAGGGTCAAGAAGAGAGAGTTGTATCTTGATGATGTTGTTGCTGGTACTTCTTCAGGCATTGGAACAAAAATTTTGAATAGTGCAAAAGGAAAGAGGAGTGAGAGGGATAGAGAAGGTAAGGGGAATGGTTTATCCAGAAATGGAGGCCCCAAAATTGGGCGGCCTGCATCTGTTAATGTTAAGGGTGAGAGAAAGAATAAAACGAAACTGAAGCAAAAAACAACTCAGTTATCTACTTCTCTCAATGGCCCAATAGGAAAGATTTCAGATCAACATAGAACGTTATCTACAGTTCCGAAGTCATTTGATATGAAAAATAATGCAGTCAAAGAGAAGGATGACTACAAGTTACTGGATAACTCTGAGGAGCCACTTGACTTTTCCCACTTGCAACTGCCTGAAATGGATGTCCTTGGCGAGCAAGGAGAGGACATAGGTTCGTGGTTGAACATTGATGATGAAACATTTCAAGATGACGACTTTATGGGACTTGAGATTCCAATGGATGATCTATCAGATTTGAATATGATGGTTTAAACTCTAAAGTTGATTGTGTTGTATAGAAATGTTCAGTATACCACTTACAAAATGAAACATAACAGCTGGTGTCAAGAACTGAACTGAATAGTCGTTCAAGTGACTTTCCGGCCCGTGATTGCGTTACAGATTCTTTTCGGAACCCCTGAAAGAGATAATATACCTGTGTGGACGGTTTGGATGGTATGGGTTTTGCTGGTATTTAATATAGTGACTTAGTTTGTAAAAATCTTTTTTGTTCTACGTATAAGCTAGTTCGTTCTGCTCACTATATCTTAGGAAACACGATTTCTGTTTGTAGCATTTAAAGATCAGGGGACAATACCCCTTGTACATACGAATTATGTTCTCAATAAAATCAGTTCATTCATAAAGTGTTCTAGTCCAGCTTTCTGTATGGGTATGGATTTGTGTTTCTATGTACATCTCATCTTTTTCTTCGTGTTTATTCTCTTGGCCTTCGAGCTGTTATCCATCTTCAGGTACATCGATACTTCTGGGAAAGGGAACATTTCTCAATTCTGGCTGCAATTGGAAAAGCTATATTCGAAAGTATGTAATCTTTCTCTTTTAATGTGAAAGATCTTTTACAATTCAATGTTGAAAATGGCCATCAGACTAACCGTGTTGCTTTGTTTTTACTCTACTTGATGTGTAATTGTATTTTCTTTTTCTGGATGATGAATTCTATGTTACTGTTGCAGGTAAGTTGTTTATGTTGGTCATTGATCTTGAGCTTTTTGAGTTCTGGGTGTTATTCTTTTGGTAGTGTCCATTGGTGGCAGAATCAGTGGGCTGGGTAACGGGTCAAAATTGGGTAAAATGATTTATATGTATTGAAAGTACACTTTGTGCTACTCTTGACCAATTTGACCATTTACTTTTAAGTTGCTCCTTCATGATATTAACTCTAAGTAACCCTTTCGTATTTAAATGGGTTGAAACTGCCACCTTTGGTAGTATCTAATTTTTGACAGTTTTGGGAGAAAAGATCCTTTTGGGTGGTAATCTACTACTCTGAGGTGGTGTTTGATTTTAAATTCATGAACTACCCAAGTCATTTGGGTTTGTTTGTTTCTGACTTAATCTAGAAAGCATGACTTAACCCATAAGGTCATATGCATGTTGCTTTCCCCATTAAGTAAATGATTTATTATATTTTCTTTCTACGAACATTATTTTTAATGGTCATTTAAAACAATTATGTCTCATTTAATGATAATTTATAAAAAAAGGGGGGTAAAATGGTCATTTTTATATCATTCAGTTTAGCATTCATCACACATAATTAACACTATTTCTTTATCCGTACAGATTATATTCACCTAGATAGACACTTAATAAACAGCACTTAATAATTAGATAAACAAAGAGGGAGTTACTGCTGTAAGTGTTTTGATAGGCATACCTGGCTTCTTGCACGATTTTGGATTACCATTTATTTGGACTTTTTACATTGTTTTAAGTCTTGCAGAATGAAGACCATGGATTGAGGATGTGGATATAGAGAACCACACAAGGAACCTTATCTCTGTATTTATCTGTTTATGATGGTGTACTTCAGATGGCGCCACAATCTCTATATTCTCTTGGAGATCTTTGCGGCATTAAATATTGAGAAGGGGGAAGCATGAATACATAGTGAATTTAAATGCTTTAGGTTCTTTAGAATATGAGGGTATTCCTTATGATCATCGGCGTTATCAATTTCATGATTCATTGATAAGTTTGATCATTTTCTGAATAATGTACAAATTTTCTCAACTTGGATATTCTTGTGCTGATGATTCATTGATAAGTTTGGTTGTTTTTTGTTGTCACAAGAATTCATTTTGCTGATCTTTACCTTTCTTATTTATTTCTTAGAATTTCTGCTCTGGAATTATTCTTGGGCTTTTGCTCAAACAAAGTGTGACTTTGCATTTGCATTTGTTTTGATCTTGCTTCATTCTGCGCAACGGTATGCACTTTTTTTGCTCGACTATAGGAATGATATAGGAACATGTTCAACTATATATTTTGTTAGTCCTAATAATAACAAACCTTAGTGTGGTTTTAGTTTTTGAGCATCGTTTTCTAACTTTCCATCTATACTTTTCTAGAAAATGCAACTATTTTTGATCTCTAGAAAACTGTTGAAGTTTTTTAAAACTTGTTTATTTGTTATCGTTTTTCTAGTTTTTGAAATTAACAAGAAGTTTTCTATTTCTGGAGAGGAAAATAGTTTAAAACTATAAAAGTGTGTTTTTGAAAACTTAGTTATCCATCTGAAAAGTGGTTTTTCTCTTTTCTATGAAAGTTATTCCTTAAAAGCGCATTTTAAACATGTTTTCTACTTTTTGTAGTTTGGCCAGTACAATGGTCCGTTTGTAGTGAATTATAATGATTTCAAAACTGATTTACTCTTTTTTCTCTTTTGGTTGGCATATAGAATTGAAGAGTTCACTCTCTTCAGATGCTTGCAGAGTTGCAGGTAACAGAAGAATTGTCTCAAGCAGACTGTACAGAACAAGCGGGATAACAGGTCAGATGAGTTATATGTGGTTAGAGAGCCATACGTTACGTTATGTTCTTCAATTTTTTGCATGATGAAGTATTGTACTGGTGACATGCTGCGTGTTTTGGTCAATCTGATACAATAATAGGTTTCAAACCCGCATATTGCTGATCTTTTTTAGGGCATCGGCCGTCAATCATACACTCTTTGATCTCAACATTAGTCCCTTACGCACATTATTTCAAGCCCCAGTTCTAGATGACCCATAATGAACGGATTGGATAACGGGTTCACATTACGAAGGGAGAGCTTTTTGTAACCTGGGTCAATGCGGGTCAAGTCGTGTGAGGTTGAATAACATTTATGATGACTTTATAAAATATATACATTTTTAATGTATTAAATATGATTTATGTGATGAAATTAGCCTTCTTATTATGCCTTCTTATTATAAAGAAGGCGGTGGAAGAGGTTTTACAATTTGAATTTGCTTTAGACGAAGCTGGCCTGTTTCATTTGTATTTATTTTTCCTGTGCAATGCTTTGTTCATATTACAATAGTAACAATACCCAATCCCACCGGTGCGGGCTTCTTCGTATTAACCAGTAACATTAATAATACTGTTATTCAAAGGACCTCAAAAGCAATGAAAAAGACAATAATCAAGATTGATAGACGGCCAGAAACGGCACACTGAGAAGGGGAAATATTATCCCTTTTTTTTTTTGTGTGTGATTATGATAGACATTTTAAATAATGGTCATCTATATAAAAATAATTAAATTTGATGCCACTTTTATGTATATGATATATGTATGCATTTAGTTTCACGGCATTATCAGATATCTAGATACCATACTTTTGAGAATTTATTTATTATTTCCCTTTCTTTTGTGTTTTATAACATCCTTTTACTAACTTGAATAAAACTAAAACCAAGTAACCACCCAATATGATTGGGAGTTAAAATAAAAGAGTAGTTTATTAGTAGTATACTTTGTTTATTATATATGTTTTCATAAAAGGACATATCACCAAATGAATGGTACCAAGTGTGGAAACTTTTGGTTGGTGTCACACTCTTTGGTTGCTTCCGCATCAATTTTCTTACAAGTAATTGACTCCTAATTTGCAAGAATTCTGATCCAAGACCCAACCCAAAAACAGTCCCAAATCATCAAGCCAGACGAAAAACAGTCACCAATCATCAGGCAAGTCATCATGTTCTGTCAACTCAATCCCATACTCATAAATTTGTTATCCTTGTCACTTTTCTTGTATGATATTTGTTCTCTCTGGAATAGTTTCTGTTAAATTGTATGATATTATGATTAACCAAAGAACACCAACCTATCTTTTTTTAAGATAATTTTTTTTAATTTTTTTTTTTTAATATTCATCAATATGATTGGCTTCAAAGTCTATAACAACATTGGAATAAATCTTGGTTTGACTGGTTGATTATATAAACTATAAAGCAGGTGGAGGGAGAAGTGGTTAGCATTTAGCAAGTAGCTGAATTCAAACTAGCTTGGTGCAAATGGACCAGAGTAATAAACATCAACTTTTTCGTATAGATACTCGTATTTGCTTCACTATCTAAATCTTAATGATGGTTTTATAGATGCTGCTATTGAGGAGGCAAAGGGTAAGAAACATGGCTTTG
>JAOEHQ010008890.1:0-16873 GCA_025447715.1 Asclepias incarnata
GAAGCGATGGAAGGTAGCCACACGGCACGTACCACTACAAGTGTTCAAGTTGAAGAAGTTTCAAGTGTTCCTAGTAAAAAAAGGAAGAGCACATGTCAAACAAGTTCTATGGTTGAAAGTTTCAACGACGCGGTAAAGTTTTTTGGTGAACGCCTCAAAGAATCATCGGCTGAATTGAGTGAAGGTATAAAACTTGAAGTTGAACTAAATAAGAAAACCGCTATGCTACCTTCGGCACTTGAAAAAATGACATCTTTGTCTCAATTAGAAAGGTTCAAGGCAATTCGAAAAATGAAAAGTGATCCTGATAGTGTACTTACTTTTTGGGATTTGAAAGAAGAAGAAAGGGAGGATTGGGTGCACTTTGTGATGTCGGAAAGTTAAGAGAATGATTAACGTACTTGTAGCTTATGTTGAAGTCACACGTACTTATTTTGAAGCTTTTTGTTGTACGTTAATGACTTGTTTATTTCAACCAATTGTAGTTTTAGAAAGGCTTGGTAAGTTGTAATATGTCGTTTGTTTGAAACTCTATGTATAGTTAAAAAAAAACTAGGTAAGTTGTAATATGTGGTTTAATTATATATGAATGGTTTATTACTAGTAAAAATAGCAAGTTAACGTATATAGTAAAAAGATAATAAAAATTATATAATTTATTTATAAAGTAACAATAAAAATCTTAAAAATTAAACTGAAAAAAAGAATTACAAAAAATTGATCAAAAGGTAATTTTTGTCATTGGACATAAATTACATTCCAATTCCTTTGACAAACCAAACAGGATTGGGATTCTGAATTCCATTGAATTCTGCCAACCAAACACAATACAGATTTTAAAACTTTCAGATTCCAATTCCTTCAAACTCCAATTCCATTGACAGATTTCAATTCCTTCAAAAACATTCTGTGAACCAAACGGCCCCTTAGGAGTTTAGCTCTACCCCATAAAAATACCGACTACACATATATAGCCGCCAAACAACAACTTGCACAAGTTTCTGTCTTTTATACAGATTCTTAGTTGGATTCTCCAAAGGCCACAAGAATTAATTAATAAAATTCAACAATTATGACCTCTTTTTAAATTTTAAATATAAAATATAATTGGTTACAAAAAATCCCAATTATCTTTTTTTCCTTACCAACCAAAACCTCATGATCTTTCCAGAAAATCTTGAATGTCACTATTAGACCAATATAGTACAAAAATGTAACATTTTGTGACCCTCATACACCAGAAACAAGATTTTTGGTTAAGTGTTTTATTAACTTGATATATATTTATATCTTTTTTTTTTGTATATCTTGGTATTTATGTTGAAGCTATATCTTATGGCTTCTAATGGATATCTTCCAACACTTGTGTTTAGCCCAGAACAAGGATTGAATAGAATACCAAAGGTAATATTTTTATGTTTTTTTTTTCTCAAGATTTTTGTAAGTTTTGTTTAATTTCCAATTGGGTATGTTGGGTTAAAATTTTGGATTGGATTGGTTTGGTTTGATTTCATGAATCTTGAATTGTGTGTGTGTGTGTGGTGTTTAGTTGTTTGTAAGGTATGTGTGGATTAGCTTATTTTCTTGGGCTTATCGGCTTATTGAAATTTCAAAAAGCCAATAAGTTCAGGTTGATAAGCTTATAAGCCGGGAAACATAAGCTTAGTCTTAGGCTTATCAGCTTGAACGTATTGTATATATAAGCCGTTCAAGTTGTTAAGCTTATAAGCCTGGAAACACGAGGTCAGGCTTATCGGCTTGAATTTATTGCTTATATAAGCCTACGAGTTTAAGTTGATAAGCTTGAAAAATGAGCTTATTGGCTTTTTGAATTTCAGTATGCCTATAAGCCTTGAAAGTAAGCTAATCCATACAACACCATAGTTATAGGTGGTTTGGTTGGATTAAATTTTGGTTTGTTTGGAATTGGGATAGAATTTTGTGAGAATATATGGATTATTGATTATGAACATACGCGCTACATGCTACTATTTTGTATGGTTTTTGAATCGTTAAAGTTAAGCATGAAGCCATTTGCATGGTGTAAGGCTAAGTTTGAACTTGATTTGATAGATAGATTGAAAACTCTAACATATGCATCACAAGTTCACAACTTTCTTTGATTTTAGCTCCGACATAAGTATACACACATCACTCGTGTATTAGTAATCAAACTTAGGAGTTAGGACATACATACATATGAGTATATGACTTGAATTGCTCGATAAAAATTGATTCAGGTCTTATAAGATCGAATATTACTCATTTTATATCTATCAAGCTTATATTTGTACTCAAACTTGAACTTGATAAAGTTGACCAGGTCTAGCTTGGATTGTTTAATACAGGCTTGGGTCACTTACATCCCTTCTAAAGGGCTATTCGTGTGTGAAGGTTCAACTAATTTATGAGCGACAAAGGAATTATTGGATTTTGTAATATATAATTTGCTCTTTTTGCCATAATAGTATAATACAAATAGAACACTATACTTTGTAAAGAAAATAGATCTTCGATAACAATTGCCAATTACTATGGTTTCTTTTTTGCATTTATATTTTAGTGATTTGTAGAAGTTTATTCACTTTTACAAACTATAGGTTCCGTTTGGTAGTTATTAATAATGACAGATAGATTCCAACAGAATACCTAGTATATATGATGATCCAAAAGATTAGTAACTCAGATCAGCTGTAAATTGTGAATATGAAATACCAAAAGAGAATCACAAATATTATATAGGTTATTGACATTCTGCAGTCTGCACCGCATTGGTAATTATTTATGAACATGATTACAGTTTTACCAGATTTATAAGCTGCAGAGTCTGAATTATGTTAGTTTCATCAGCGATTAACTTTTTGAATCATTTCATATGTTACAAACAAATTAACATTCTTGTGAATAGGAGAATCACCAGACTCCATAAGAAAAGACCGTCATAGTTGACAATTGCTTTCCAGAATCTCTCATTCTTACAAATTTTGGTGTTTCTCTTTTTCTTTTTCTTTTTGGTTGTATGCCCCCAGCAAGCTAAGTTTGATCAAAATGTTAACCATGCTTCACCTCCATTTGAGTTAGTTATTTATGTGCCAAGTGTTGAAGTTTTATTTGACATCCGGAATCTGAATCCAAATTGTTTGAAAATTGATCTGTCACTTGTCTGAATGTGTATCTACTCATTTTGCCTTTTGGAGTAGTTATTTAAATCGTGTATAAAGCCATACTTCATGTCATTATTCCAGGACTCTCAACGTCTGTTGCCTAATTATGAACCACGAGAAGATGTCATACGATCAAGTCCCCTCAATATGGGATCACGTCAGAATGCAGAGCCCTGGAAACCAACAAGTGGGTTATTCGACAACAATTGTTTTGTCACGATCAACCCAACTGTTATAAAGCCAGCACTCATTGACATCCAAGGTTTACTCCTCTCTTCTTTCGTTATTTTCTAGTCGATTATCTAAACCAACTTCAGACTATTTTTAACACAGTCAAATAAACAACCGCACATACTAATTTCATGGTTTTCTACAGATTGTTGTCCAAAGTCGACACTTTTCGGCTTTAAGTTTCCTGTGTCTGGATTAATTGAAGTAGAAAGAGATGGACGAGATCTGTTATCACTTTCTGACCTAACAGGACTTCAAACTGTGACAACCAATTACAAACCATATATTCCTGATATGGGTCTTGCTGAATCTCAACTTGTTTTTCCAAACCTCGAAATTGATTCCTCGAAGCCTTTAATGGATTTTGTTGGTGATTTGGTTCGACGTTCAGAAATTACATTCCATGAAGATGGACAAATATCGTTGACTGGCACTAGAACTCAGATGAAAGACATACTTTCAATTCTTGCTGAGTTTTACTTGTCAAAGAACTCAACCAACTGGAGGAAACAATCAGTGGTACCACAGTTCAATAGGTAACCATTACTGATCTCAACATTTTAGATATATACAAAATTTATGCTTGACCAGCATTTTTTTGTTGGTTATTAACTCAAAGTTTTCTTATGACCTTATTTATTTTTACATGCTCGTAATTAAATGCAACAATCTTTACATGTTAAGAGCATGTACAACTTGAAAATTTTTACCTTAGAAAATAAGTAAAAAATTGCATGTGTGCACCCTTATATATAGACGCAAACTCGGATAACTTTCTCATATACATTTACTAAGGTTGAATTTCTACATTGTAAACAGGCTAGACTATGAAACGAGCTATTATGGTTCTGCGTTGGAGCTTGAAAATGTGATTGTTGCTCCTCCAAAGAGGTACGTCCATTTGTTTCTATTGTGATCTTTAACCTGCCCGATTCTTAACAAATTAGTATAGGATGCAAATACCGTCGGATAGGTTGTCTGAAATATGAAAGTAGGGACCAAACACCACCCAAGCCTAAAAGGTCGACATTTAGGAATCTGGGTTGGTTACATGTTTGATTTCCCTTCAAATGGTTTGAATTATGAGGTCAAACAGACTGGTGTTTGAAGTCAAAAGCTGTTAAGTTATTTTGAACATAATATGCTTATATTTATGAAATTTGTAAAAATGCACAAAATTGTGTTTGTGAATCGGTCTGACGCGATCCATTTTGATCTATCACCTATCCCAGCTGACCGCCCATTGTGCTACCCATTTTCAGTATCATAAACTTTCTCTTTGCAACTACAAAGGAAAACCATATAGAAAGACTCTTGTTTCTTAACCTTGTAAAACTGAGACACATGGGTGTGCTATGGTGCCCTTTATATGACATGATTCTTGCACTCTAACATGTTAAATATAACATGTAACACAGCCCGGAGAAAATCAAACACAAGACATCACAAAAGAAAAAAGGAAGCCGTAACAAGACATCAATCAGACAAAGAAGTAACTACAGTCAAGCTTGTGAAAGCCTTCTATCAATCATAGTCGACAAAAACAGAAACGTAGCTGCTATCCCCGCTCTAAAGAAATCAGGTCCCGAGCTACCTAATCTCCTCACACAATTCTCAGCCAGCATTGCAGGAACAGGCATTGCAGTTCTTTTCTCGGTTATGTGTAAAGTAGCAAGTGGCAGAGTGCCATTTTGCTCATCAAAACTTCTGAACACTGGCCTTGGGCTTGGCCTGGTATGGCTTTCATGGGCGGTCAACAGATTGAGAGATACGATCGTGATGATTAACAAGAACTCGAACAAGAAAAAGGGTTTGAAAGACGAAGAAATGATGAAGAATTTGGATAGAAGCGTGAAGGATATATATTTTAGAGCTGCAACATTGATGGCAGTGATGGTGCTGAGGCTGGCTTGAAGAACATATATATACACAGACAGTTTGATGTGAAAATGTATGATGGTGTAAATTTTGGGCAGTAAAATAGGGAAGTTGATGCTTAGACAACTTTTGGTCATTTGATTTGGAGTTGATCTTTGTTTTGTTCAAGTTTTGCCTAAAATAAGTACTCTAATTGAGAAGATACATTCTGGATTGAGCACTAAAATTGCAACAATAATTTTTGTAACATATACCATTTTTGGGACCTTGACAGAATAACTAAACTTATAAACCCATCGTATTTACATTTACAGCATATAACAATTGCTAAAAAATGAAAATGATCCGATATCAAACATAACAATAATCGAAAATTTATAGCTTGTTAAGTTTTCCAAGAACACAAGAATCTATGGTTTCTGTCTTTAAACAAACATTAAAATATAAACGAAAAGATGATCAAAAATATGATTGTTGGATGCAATGCAACACCACCACTTCTACAAGCTTTTTCACTTTCTTTGATCTCATGTGGCTAATGGGATGTGCATAAAAGCGGGGTGTTCACCGCCATACACACAGCCAAATGTTACAACAAAAAAAAAGATTAAAAACAAATTATTAATTACAAGTTAATCTAAAAGAGTTTTAGCTATGTAACCTCATCCAGTATTCACTTCAGGTTATGCTTATTCTACTAAAAATGGATTGAACAAATCGAACCAGATGGAAACTCTCTAAGTTCGTAAGACTTCAATTGCTCTTGAATAAAGACAAACAACAAACAAATGTTGCAAATTTATGTTTCTTACCTCTTCCTGAAAATCAAGTGGACAAAATAGACAGAATAAAAATTAAAACGTAAAAGTTTGTTCCCCGTTTATCAGCTTATCACCTTTGAAACTACTCCTGCACCCACTGTTCGGCCTCCTTCCCTCAGTGCAAATCTTTGCCCTGCAAACCATAGTTTAATCTTTAAATTCACAATCTTATAGAGCCTAAACTACCCAGAAGAGTAAACTGATAGCCGAATTAACAAAAATAAATTGATGTTGCATTAGAGGTTGCATTAGGGGAGGATGCATAACAAGTAGCATTTTATAGAAGTTACATTGGGTCTAGTTGAAAAACTGATGTCGCTGTAATTCGCATTTGACAAATTGATTAATAGTAAATAAATTAGAATTTTTACACATAAGTGTTTCAAGTCAACCAAAACAGACAAGTTTTTCACCCCAACCATTTTTTGTCACCTCTTGTTGTGCAGTATGCATAAACTAAGTCATCAAAGTGGCAAGAAAAAATAGGTTTTCATGTATGTCACAGACCTGGTTCAAGAACAACGGGTGTAATAAGTTCAAAAGCAGCAGTGACATTGTCTCCAGGCATAACCATCTTCACATTTTCAGGCAAATCCACTTTCCCAGTGACATCAGCTGTCCTCAAATAGAACTGAGGTCTGTAATTTGAGAAGAAAGCTGTATGACGCCCACCTTCATCTTTTGTGAGAACGTATATTTCTGCCTCAAACTTCGTGTAGGTTTTTGTACTACCGGGCTTTGCAATCACCTGTGCAAAGATAGTTAAAAAGCAAAATCTCATTAACAAATACAATGATCAACTTGACCAGTACAAATGTTTATCTGCCATTGATGAGGTATTAAGTCTGTACCAGGCAGCAAAAAATCATCAAATGCGCTCAGACATAATATTACCTCACCAATAGATACAGAGTTGAAGAAAGGCCATGATATACAAAAAGAAGCAGCTTACTATACCTAACAGTTGGAAGTGAATAATCTAAACCAAAAAACGAGTTGGTGGGGCATCTTGGATAAACAGGTCAACGAGTAATTCTTAACATCAGGTCAGGTTGACCCGCCAACACGTTACGACCACTTCATTTTGATTTTTATTAAAAGTCAAGATGTTACAAATTATTACAATAATAAATACATTATTATTGTAAATGTAATGGCTGCTAATGTAATCGAATTTACAGGATGAAAGACTAGAAAAACACTTTGACTGATTCCAAGCCATATAGCCGAGACATCTAAATATTGGTAAGCTCAATAAAAATTGCAGATTTAACTTTGCTCGGAAAACTTTATTTACCTGTCCTCGCTGGATATCAGTCCTACTGATACCACGCAAGAGAAGACCCACATTATCACCAGCCTGAATAAAAATAAAACAATACAGTCAACATCAGAAGATGTGGTGACAGGCTAAAAAATATATTTTAAAGACCAATTGCTTACTTCTCCATGATCTAAACTCTTCTTGAACATCTCAACACCAGTAACCGTAGTTTTTTTGGAACCCTACAAGGTGAGGTTGAAACTGAGCAGCCACTAAAACATACTAATTATACAGAAACAAATTGCAACACTTCACCTGCATCAATCCCATGATTTCAACTTCCTCCCCAACTTTTATAGTCCCTTGTTCAACACGACCAGTGGCAACAGTGCCACGTCCCTTCAAACAAAATAAAAATGTATCAGTACGCCTTGCTTCTTTTGGAAAAAAAGTAAACCATTATTCTGAAATTCTAAAAACTAAATGAACTAGATTTATATTAATTTGCATGGTACATTCATTATAATTTAAGCTAATGCTACCATGCCGCAAAAAGTGACCAACTTAGTAAAAAGCATCGTTTTATGATTATTGAAATTACCGCGATTGAGAAAACATCTTCTATCGGCATTAAGAATGGCTTCTCTTTTTGGCGTTCAGGTGTGGGTATGTAATCATCTACAGCTTCCATCAATTTTAAGATGGCCTTCTTTCCAATTTCATCATTAGTGCCTTGTAAAGCCGACAAGGCTGAACCGCGTACAATGGGAATTTCATCCCCAGGAAACTTGTAGAAGCTAAGAAGCTCTGCCACAATCACAAACTTATTTAAGGCACATGAAAAACATCATTCTATTAAAACTGAACAAAACTTCGGGGTGAGCCAAAACACAGCAAACAAAGATCGACTTTACCTCGGAGTTCTAGTTCAACAAGTTCAAGTAACTCAGGATCATCAACCGCATCAACTTTATTCAAAAAGCAAACAAGTGATGGCACACCCACCTACACAGTGGCAGACATTGGTTCTGGTTTCTTCGAACAGTATCAAAGACACAACAAATATAATACGAAAGCCAAAAGCTTTGGTAGCATAACTACAATGTGTAATGATCTAAAAGTCAAATTACAAGCCCAAAAACAGATACAAACCTGTCGTGCAAGAAGGATATGCTCCTTTGTTTGTGGCATGGGTCCATCAGGTGCAGAGACAACAAGAATTCCACCGTCCATTTGAGCAGCTCCAGTAATCATGTTCTACAAATACGCAAATCCATATGGCATCAAGTGTATAAAAATATCGATGTGAAAGATTTTATAAATTCAGACCAACAAGATCTGTTAATATGGGCTCGACTACATAAAACAAATTAGTCAATTCATTTGCAAAACTTTCAAATCGAAAATTCCCGTGTACGCTGTTTTTAAGCATTGTCCGCACCTCCTCCACTAGTCAATGCCAACTAACATATGCCTTACCTTAGTGTTTTTCTATTGAAAATTAACAATGAATTATGCATTTTAAAACCTATGCGGGGTTAAATTCTTTTTTTCTGAACTTGTGTTCATCAATTGGTTTTCTAGGTACATTCTCAAATCCTTTGGTTCACTAAGATTGAAAACATATGCAGTCTTAGAAAAGAAATTATCAAAGAAATGCAGTAGCAAACTTATAACCCTCTTATATACTATACTATAGTCTACATAAAATAATCATCATTTTTTATTTATGATGAACCACTATCTGCTTAATCCACACTCAAGTTTAGCTAATACATGTCCCAAAAAGAGCAAATATAATTAAAGGGACTAACATAACAAGTCTTCAAATAGCTCGTTAGATTGATGATCTAACAATCATTCTTCAATGCATAACTCACAATGCAATTACATCTTTAGCCTTTCCTTTTAGAATTTAATAATCAAAAAAAGAGAAGTAATAATTGTCTTACTTTAACATAATCAGCGTGTCCTGGACAATCTACATGAGCATAATGCCTTTTAGCAGTCTCATATTCCACATGAGCCTGCGTAGCCAAACACAAAACAAAAAAACATGGATTGAGTATTTGAACCATGTATTGCTAACAAACAAATAGGAGTAGAGCAAAATTAAACCGTTGCAATTGTAATTCCTCTCTTTTTCTCTTCAGGAGCCTTGTCGATTTCATCAAAGGCAATAGCTTTAGCCTTCCCTTCATCTGCCAGCACCTAATAAAACCACATAAGTTAGACGTTAGCCAACTAGTATTGAGTTACTGACTCTCATAAAAATTTATAACTCAGTCCACATAAGAAGCACTGGCGGGAAAAAAAAGGAACCAGGTGTCGGAGTGAAGAATTCAAACCTTTGTAATTGCAGCAGTCAGTGTTGTTTTTCCATGATCAACATGTCCGATTGTTCCAACATTAACATGAGGTTTCCTGACAGATATAAATTACACCATAAAGATACGCAGAGACAAGTTCATTTATTCCCCACACATCATCCAGCCTTGTTTAAGTATCCAACCAATTGAAGAAACATACACTAAAACAAACAGCAGATATTTCCTACTACATCAACGTCTACATTCGTCCTTTTCCAAACAAAACATCCGCTTAACAAAAAGAAACAACATACAAGCCAGGCATATATCATCAATACTCTCATTTCTTATTAGAAAAGCATCAATCTTATTAAAAATCACTCGTATCGGTTTGAACTTCAAAATGATTATCAGTTTTTTCAAAATGTACCAAACATTAATCTTTAAATTCAAAACTAGCTGGCTTCAAATTAAAACTAAAGCAGAATTAACAAACTATAGACTTGGGCTATTGATTTAAAACTAGTAATCACTAATGAAAATAGATTTCTGAACCCACAATCCTAAAACCAAACACTTCAATTAGTAGTAATCATACCCATTCCCTCATTCCAGTAACCAAACACCCCCAATTTGTGTGTGTATATATATATATATGTATGTATGTATAGTTAAATATTATAGAAAAAAGGGAAGTTACGTTCTGGTAAAAGTGGCCATGGATCTCCACCAAGGATTACTAGGAGCAAAAACGGCGTTATCATTGCCGGAAATCGAATCAGTGTTTACTAAGCCTGAAGAAACTGATAAAACGGATCCTCTACATCCTGATCGCAATTGTGAAGATAGTCTGAATACATGTTTCGAATTAGGGTTCCTGAATGCCACAGACGCCATTGATTGATTTAGCTATAAATATACAAATGGAAAATGAAAGAAATGAGTGTATGTGTGTGTTGTGAAGGAGAGAGGGTTTTGGTGGGTTTTACAGATGGGGATCGATCAATATTGGATTTGCAGCAAGGGTTTTTGGGTGTTCGTTCGAGTGTTTGTTTACTTCTATGGACTGGGCTTTTGTGATGGGCTTGATGTAAGAGTCCAGGGATGATCTTTCACACAAAATTATTTAGAATTATTTAAAAGTAATGTAGGTATTGTAACAATTTATCATTAAGATGATGATGATGATGATGAAAGTGGCTGACATAGTTTTGTCGGTTCGTGTTAAGCAATAAACTATTAGGTTGTAGGTTTAAATCTTATGATAAATAAATACTTTGTAATATATATGGAATTTGTATGTATGAATGCATTTAGGTTGTGTTTAGTTGTAGAAAATGTTTTCTAATTTTTCATTTTTAACTTTCCAGAAAATGTAAGGAATTTTTCATTCTTTAAAACAAATAAAAATTTTAAAAATGCGTGCAAAATTAGAAGATGCAAAATTTCCATTTTCTATATTAGAAAACTAAAAAATATGTTCAAAATGAGAGAGCGGGAGGGGGAGGGTGGTGGTGGGAAATGAAAAACATCAAAATATTATTTTTTTAATTTTAGTGGATTGTGTTAAACAGACCTAAAGGTCAAACTCTTTTTAATTTTTATTTAAATTTAAGTAGTTTTCCTGACAAAATTATTACCTTTTCTGATCAAAATGTCTACTTTTCAACTTCTTGTATTTTATGTTTTTTATATTTTAATTTTCAAAATTCTTGGAACAGATGAGTATGTTTCATTTATTTTTATGTTCAACATGATAAGTATCACCATCATCAACTGTCACCTCTGGCCACCACCAATCCAAATAAAGTATCACCAATCGCCACCTCTAACCACCACCAATCCAAATAAAGTATCACCAACCGCCACCTCTGGTCACCACCTCCACCCAACACCAATCGTCACCTTCGGCCGCCTTTTTCGACCACCACTAACCAAAATCAATCACCCACAAATCTATAAACACACATACAATCTATATATACACGGATTTATAACACACATATCCACAGATCCATCACCTCCAGCCACCATCAAACTTCCATATATACACAGATCTATAAACACACATCTGAATCTAAAAAGATAGATAAAAATAGGGGCAATGGTAGGTGGTAACTGGCACGTGGGCGGTAAGCGGCGGTTGGGAGAGGGCCGGATGTGGAGAAAGGAGGTGATTGAAAGATCTTTGGAGGGTTGGGAAAAAGCATTTTACGTGTATCTGTGTTTTTTGAGTTATATATGATGAGGGTTGGGAGGTGAAGTATAAATGATATAGCCATTTTATTATGGGAAATGATATTGATATCATTTTTTTTTATAGATGTACCATAATTGTGCATTATTGTCTTGTACAGTCAGCTATAAAACTTGTATGTTATGGTACATCTATCAAAAATAATGGTACGAATATCATCTCCCTTTTATTATGGGTTAGGAAATGGGAGGTGTTTGGAAAAGTATTACTCTTATTTACTATCATCATTATTTTATTATTATCCATTAAAATAAAAAAAATTCACTAAGTAATGATTAAGTTATCATTTGTTTGACCTTTGGGTCTATTAATCAATATTTTTGGGTCTATTTATCAGACCCCTTTTATTATAGAACGATTATGTACATAGGAATGCTACATTTAATTATGGAATGTCTTTAATCATCTTCTTTGTTATGCATAGTGGAAATGAGCTTTTAAATATTAAAAAGTCAGCTTTATTAACAAATATGTACAACTTTATTAAAAATAATTCAAACATTTCTAAATATATGTTTTTGCTATAAAAATATATTGAACGGTGCAACATTTAACAAAAAATAACATTAAATTATACACATCATCATAAAAATGACAAAAAAAAAACTAAAAAAATACAAAACCGGTTGAACCGGCAAAAACCGGACGGTTCGAACCAGTGAACCGGACCACTAAAAAACCGGTTTTAAAAAACCGGCCTCTCGACCGCGCACTGATCCGACCGGTCGAACCGGCCGATCCCTCCGGTTTTTAAAACATTTAGGGTAAAACGTGGCCTGGATAGTGGGGTTAGTTGGTTCTTGTAATGCTATTTATAGCAGCTTGGGTCTATGAATAAAGTATCAGAAATTGTGAGGAACTTTGTGATATCACTTTGTTTTTACAAGTCTTTGATTATGTCATAAGATCTATTGCAAGGTGCAGTGTGGCCAAAGACATGCTTTACGAAGCCGACTATATTACAAGCTTATCAGCATTTAAGTGTTTAGAATTGTGTTTATGTTTTCACAAGTGTTTCACTTGAGCATCAAAACTGGTTTGCAACTACTTCGCTTCAATCCTTTATTTTAATCATATATATTGTTTGCATTTAACAGATTAAAGCTTCCAAAACCTGAGTTGATGGATACTGATGAGGTGACGGCATACAATCACACAATTTTCAAAGTCTTGGCCAAAGCACTTATTCGCACATTCAATGTTGCGTCATTGTCTTGCATTACAACTAGAGAAACATAAAGTTTCCTATGATCAAAAGCATTGTGAGGGTAAACATAAGCTTTATAATGAACTCCTCAGCGATATTAAAAATGGTGTGTTTTTTGCAATACTAAGTACATGACATTTATCCAACTTTGTGCTCACTTGGTGAGTTTTGGTTATGTAAATTATTATTTTTTTTCGGTTTGTTTCACATTTGAAAGCATATTATTGAATAAGTTTGTTCTTTTACAGTTTCAGGTCACATTTTTTTTGTGTCTTTGCTGATGGTGATGCAATTTAGTAGGATTCCAAACATCATGTGTTTAACACAAGTACAGATTGTATAGTTTCTAACATTAGCCCACTTTCCTGACAACATATTCACTACTCTATATTAGCAATAATAATAATTTGCAAGACATAAATAATCACTTGCCGTAGTATTCCGTTGACATAAAAACACCTCGACATACATTTAAACATTTAAATGAAATGGACTATCTTCATGCAAACATAAGTTATGCCTTCGGAAACTTCATTGTTCCTTTCAAATACACTGTTGAGAGACACCCTTTCTTTTACTCTTTTTACCTTATTTGGTCACAACTGACGAAACGATCTATCCCTAGACATCTTCGATGAAGACTCCATCATGGCTATGTGTTAAGGTTTTTGCTTTAAAAGTCCAAGCGCCATCACTTCTCTTTTGGCCTACAATTTCAGACGAACATTTACTTCGACAAGTTGCACCGATATTTTCACGTTTTTTCCGTACGAGTACGCCCTGTATCTCTATGCGTTTATCATCATCTTTAACTTATATTGTCGTTATTTATCATATATGTATCAACATATATTAATCAAGAATATCAATACGTATCAAAATTTGAAAATTGCTATTTCGTATTAAATTTACACAATTTTGTATATATATTGGATTAAATTAAGAAAACTATACATTAATTTATATTTTTGATAAGTGTATAAATTAGGAATATAATTATACATAAACCACTCAAAAAAACTTAATATAAATACTTTGACTTACTCGTGTGTATATATAGAATTAAAATCTAGTAACATTGGTTAAGACAACGTAAGCTATATCCCCCGCTGCGAGCAAATGATCCACACCTTTCAAAAAAAAACATTAATAACTTTACCCCTACAAAAACACTATATTTGACAACCAAGACACCATCAAGTATACAATATCAAGTATACAATAGTATGTTCTCAACGTGAAAACTGAAATTAAACATAAAAACACACGACATTAAAACAGACAAAAACAGACAGACAGAAAGAGAAAAGAACTGATGTTGAATACAAAGATTCTGGAACAAAACCAGCTGTTTGTTTCCTTTTCCTTTTGTTTAACTTAACCTAATGATTTTTACCATACGTTATTTTCTTATGATTAGGGGAAAAGGATTGAATGAAATTGCATAAAGTTTCTACCTTTAACAAGAAAAGAAAAGCATATATCAAAATTCCTAGAACTTTTGATGCGTCTTTAGACTTTAGGTGCCAATCATAGAATCCGATTCTTCTTTTTAAATCGTTTCAAACACGTACATCTTGTTAACGTCGAGTTTCAACTCCATAATCATTAGCTTAAGACTTCAGAGTCGCGCCACACCAATTAGGCGTTGCAAGAATCTGATTCTACCTGCAGCTTGATAAGACATGGTTGTTTCGCCTTATTTTCTATTTGGACGCAAGAACAATATCATTAGCTAGTGGAATACAATCCAAACTCCAATATAAAAACGAGTTAGAAGTGTGATTAGAATCGTGCTAGGATGTCGATTGCCAAACCTTTTTTGACATTTTTGATTTCTTCTTTGCTTGCTTGCAACCTTAGGATTTCAATCATATTATTTTATGATAAATAAAACGTCCCATTCGCCTATTAAAATGGCCACACATCCTCCAAACACTTTAGCAAAACATCACATGGCGAAAAACCATTCTTCCCAAAACCCATCGAGAACTTCTTGTGAAAGGATACGGAAAGCTACATTTGGTAGATTTCGACGTGTAGAGACTTCAACTTCACCAACACCTCGTGTTTCCCACACCCAACCAATGACTCTTCACCAACCTCTTTTGTCTAACGAGATCCCAATAGAGTATGGTCCTCCCCCAGAGGTAAAATCTGTTAGAAACGTTCGTTTTTCTTCAGAGAATGTCATGAAAAACGATAATGGTAATGGTAGCAAAAGGTTGGCTGATCAGAAGACTTTTGGTGAGTCAAGGTTCGATAGCTTTATTGATCGAACCAAGATAAAACTGAGTGCTCCTTCGAATGTTGGTGGTGTGAAAAACATCAATAGGCACGATACTTTTAATGAAAAGGTGTCAAATTTTATTAATCGGGCAAAGTTTAAGCTGAGAGCCACATCTAGTATGGGTGCTAATGGGAAATCTGTGTCACATGAGCGAGGTTATTGATCAAAAGCTAAGACCACCATGACAAGAAGCTGAAGGTGTATAACGTCAAGTAATCGAGTATGGTGGGTTATATATGTTGCATATTATGGTTTAAAATTAAAAATATGTGTTATTTTGATTTGATTTGAAGTACTATAACTTGATGTCTTGATGTGTGTTTGAAGTACATTTCTAACTCTAATAATATACATATAATGAGATGTGTTTATGTTAATACCATATACAATATGCAGTGATATATATATATATATATATATATATGAAAAGGAAAATGCGAAAAATACGAAGACTTTTTTTCTTCTTCTTTTTGCTGTTGTTTTTCCCACCACCACCACCACGGCACCACCATCAGGCTTCTTCCCCACCGCCTCCCACCACCACCACCATCGCCGGAAACTGTGATACGGTACGGGCGGTAGCCCTTAATTGAACGGCTACGCCGTTTAGGGGGGCTTCGCCCTTATCGGTTGTCGACTTCAAGGAATTTATAAAGGGGTTGGAAGCCGAACGTATCTGGGAATGGTCTGGATTTGATGAGCGGCAATCCAAGAGATAGTGTGGTGGTTTGATACGGTACGAACGCTATCCTTACTGCCATGGCAGAGCCATGGATGGTAGGGATGAAGTTAAGATGCATGTTAATGGTAACCAAGATGCATGTTAGTAGTTACACTAACATGCATCTTAGTTAACACTGACATGCATCTTAGTTGCTAAGATATAGTGCATCTTAGTAACTAAGATGCATGTCAGTAATCACTATTAATCATTAACATGCATCTTAGTTAACACTTACATGCAGTGTCGATAGGAAAAAAAGTATGTTTTCCAACCGACACTACATATTAGTAATATTTAAACTGCTTTTTTGTGCATTTTAAAACACTTCGCATAGGAACCCACATCTATATATATATATATACTAGTCTTCAAGCTCGTCCGATGGACGGTGGTTCAAAAGATGTCTTATAGAATTCGTTTCAATATGTTTTGAGTTTTTCTGTTATCATTTCATTACGCAATAAACCATAAGTACTTATTTTTATGCGATCCCAATTACTATCTAAATCCATGATCAAATTTTCCACAACCAAAAGCCTCAAAGTACCTCAAGTTTGTCCAAATCACTTCGCATAGTAATATTTAAACTGCTTTTTAGTGTATTTTAACACACTTCGCATTTTAAAATACTTCGCATAGGAACCCCCCACAAACACACACACACACATATATATATATATATATATATATATATATATATATGTCTGATCGATCGACCACACCATGAG
>JAOEHQ010008901.1:0-16870 GCA_025447715.1 Asclepias incarnata
TCAACAATAATGAACACGAACTTACGCCGTCAACGATCACCTAACAATTATACATTCATCAAAACAACTCCCAATAGGGCCTTAAGCTCGTAAAATACGTCCTAACTTATTAGAAACGCCCGCCAAAAATGTCCAAGACAACTCTTTTAAAATCTTTTATTTGACATGAGACTTTAGAATAATTACGACCAAAATAACGTTTAACGTTTAAACGAATAATACTTTACGACAAGAGCATGAACGACTTGAATTTGAAACAAAGGTTTGACCGTGTCCTCGATGACGCGAGACGTGGTTTCGCGCGAGACTAAGAACTTAGGCTCGTTCGAAAGTTACGGCTCGATCAAGAAACAAGTCGAATAAAGAGAGACTTTGATTCGAAAATAAAACGGAAGTTCGACCGTGTCCCCGATGAGGCGAGACGTAGCTTCGCGCGAGACTAAAAACTTAGGCTCGTTCGAAAACCACGGCTCGATCGAAGAAACGAGTCGAAAAAATATAGTTTTGACTTAAAACGACATAAATACGCGAAACAAAACACAAAATGAAACAAGTCCGGCCGTTGACCAAATAAGTCCGGCCGTTGACTTTTAAGTCCGGCTGTTGACTTGGTCAAAGGCCGGCCCAAGCTTCAACCGGCCCAAACTATGGCCCAAAACGACTAGAAATTCGACTAGGAAGTGATTTCGGCTTGACTAGGAACTAAAACGAACAAGTCCGGCCGTTGACCGGACCTAAGTCCGGCCGTTGACCAACAAGTCCGGCTGTTGACCAACAAGTCCGGCTGGCTAAGTCCGGCCGAGCCCAAAAACATCCCAAAAACTTGCGAAATTCGATTTTTAACGAAACACTAAGCTATGGTTTGCTAATTTACTAAGTTTTGAACAAAAACATTAAATCATTTGATGAGATATAAACGTAAACATACACTTTTTATAACCGAAAAACCGATTTTAAATAAATTAAACTCATTGAAACGAAAACCTTTTTGAGAACACGTGTTTAGAAGTTTTGAACATAATTAAAAGTATTTTTAATATGAAAACCGAAAGTAAATCTGAAAATTGCAAGGGAAGGAAAAGTACTTACACCGAAAATGACGAAAATCGAGAGGAAAAGATGAGAAACGAACCACTCCTTTGCTTTCTAGAACCGAACACGTGATGATGAAGATGAAAACTCGAAAATTTCTAGAGAGAGAAAGTAGAGAGAAGGCAGAGAGTTTGTGTGTGTGTGTCTTGCAAAATGAAAGAAAAAGGAAGAATTTCCTATTTATATGGGTCAAGACATTTACATTTTCTACCCTCTCTACACCATTCCATTTCAAATTAAATCCCATTTTGACACCGTAACACATTACGAGAAACATGACACTCGATTGACATATTAAATATTTTGGCATTTCTAATAAGTATTCTAGTAATCGTTAGTATCCGCACTTTTGTCATCGAACCCACGCGTTTACTTTCCATTACAAATGAATACAATGACTTAACTAAATTCTCCATCGCGCTAGTCTCGTAAATAATGTCTTAAATAATGACCTGAACATAGATCTAAATGACTATTGCCGGATATATGACGGATTCAAGACGAAAACGAGCAGCTGTCGAGATGACTCCGGTGACGGTTGTTACATTTGTTGTCTAACGTGTTATCTTACTTAGCTTTTTAAGCTAACACTTATTTGTGGAAATGTGTTGTGCCCTCAGGTTAGACGCTGATTTGGTGGCTGGCTGAATGTGAGATGGGTAGCTTTGTTGGAGCTTTAGTGGAATAGCTTTAGTTACCCATAGACTTCATTATGTTGACATTTATTATTATTGTTGCCGTTTAGGCATGACTTGTTGATTGTGGGTTTTCTTTATTACTGTGTTGATACTGTCGGTAACACCAATTGTGACATTTAATGTGTTTAATGAATCCGGTAGGATTCTTTTGGGATTTTAAAAGTCGCTTTCGTATTTATTTAACGACGTTTGATTATAAAGTTGAAATTTTTTAAAAATCCACAGTTTTATAAAGCAGGGTGTTATATCATCTTTTCTATTTTATTAAAAAAAGATATCCTTTTTTCTAAAAAAATTATGGCCATTCCAACAACAACGATGTAGATCTACGCTTGAAAATATGATACACAAATATTCTTCAAGCATTCATATGAAGGTACACATTAAAATTTAATTTAATATTATACACAAATATATCTATCTATCTATATCTATATCTATATAATTTATAAAACAGTAGTAAATCAGGCCGTTTAAAGCCCTCCTCAATTCTTATACCTATCTTAAAAAATTGTCACATAGGATTTATCCTACGTGGCATCTCCATATTTTTCTAACATTATTTTATCTTATATTTATACTTTTCTCGAATAAAATAATTATTAGATATTAGATATATATAGTAATTATTATGAAAGTTTTTTTTTATTAAGCTTTTGTTGAGTTATTTGTTAGAAATTTATTTTAGCTCGTGCAACGCACGGGACAAAAACCTAGTATATATATATACTAGTCTTAATACACGTATGATGTACAGATTGACTATGTATATTTTTTATTTCGTTCTTTATTTTTTTATAATCTTTGTATTCATTTATTCTCTTTATTGTATTTTGGGAAAAAGTTAACATATTATTATAAAGTATAATTAAATTAAAATATAAAATTTGAAAAATAGATGTCTACATAAATTAAAATTATTGATTTAAAATATGATAATTTAAATATGTTTATGTGTATAAAAAAATTATATGATCATTATTAAATATTATTATTTTGAGAAATAAATTAGGAATTTTAATTTTAAAGAATTGATTTATATATTGATAAATATGGTAACAATATAACAATAAGAGTTTAATTATATTAGGTATATATGTCTACTGATTAAATAATAGTTTTATTATATATGGTAACTAAAAAATAGGATTTAATAATGTAGACTAAAAGGGACAATTGTCGCTTAATTAGATATAGTGCCACGTGTCAATCAAAAAATGCTGCAATCCTGTTTTAATTTATTGGTAGATATATATATATCCAGATTGTACGGTCAATTTATTTAGATTAGTTCATTCTCATATAATGTTATCAATATGTTAGTATATGGTTGATCAAAGAGGCGAGTGATTTTTGAGCTCTAGCTAATAGGAATAACATATTAGATTGCATATTGCATCTCCAATTCTCCATAACCTAGATGGACGGCAAACCACCCATGTGGGATCACGAAAATGTGGATCTTTTTGTATTTTATAGTAACCTAAATTAAATTTCTTATATTTTTGTTCCAACTTTACTTAGAACAGTAGCAAACCACCTCATCCTTCTCTACTTTGACTTTCAAATATGTTACATTTTCGTTTCAAAATCAATGAAAAATGATTGGTTCTTAAGAGGAAACAAATAATGCATCAAAGTTTTAAAAGGTATTACGTATGGGAAAGGTTTTGGAAACCAAGAACATCCATCACAAATTAGATTTGAAAAGTTTGACACTTAGACTTTTAAAATACAAGTGTACACAGCTTGACAGTCTGCATTTCTATTTCTTTCTGAATCTTGTAATGGGTTCGTGATTTTTATCTTTAGTCTTAGCTGATGGATGGTTTTTTAGTGTTCTTCGATCGGCAGCAAAAGATTTCTAAAGATTTGATTTATCATAAATTAAAGTATCATAAAATGTATTAAGTTGAAAATATGATAAATCAAATTTTTAGTTAAAAGTCTCGACAATTTTATTTTATTATTTACAGTATATGTTAAGAGCACTACTTTCTCTTCTTCATGCCCTCCCTTCTCACTCACATGGTGCTACAGATGGAGTTTGGGTTTCTGGTGAATTTGCAAGGATATCAGAGGTGAATCATTATTTACAGCATGTTAACAGCGCCACTTTCACTTCTATGTTTATTACACCAAATTCTTGGAAATGATTTGAATTATTGTAACCAATTTGGAAACAGTTTAATACATTGTTGTACATATTTACAAACAGAATTTTTACCTTCTCATATCATATGTTTCTTGTCAAAACATCAATGATACGTTTACAAAAATAAATTCCCACCATCCCTATATAAATAACACATCTTATGCAATTCATTTTCACACACTTCCTCTCATTCATACTACATTGTCTCTCAAACACATTCATACTACATGGCTATCAAGACCAATGTTTCTTTCATTGATACCATCAATGCCGAGACTGAGTCATGCATGATCAAGGTCAAAGTGATCCGACTCTGGAAACAAACATACTCTAACAACCCTGAAATTCTTGCTAGCATTGAAATGATTCTGATGGATGAGCAGGTTTGAATGACTACTTTTATACGTTTTAGACAAATATTAATTCCAAATATGTTCATTGTGACAAGTGCTAATCTTGCTTTCTTTTTTGATTGCAGACAGTCTAATAAGATTCAGGCTACTATTAAGCGGAATCTGATAAGTTTCTTCAAAATGCTGCTTGAAGAAGGCTCTGTGAAAATCATATCAAACTTTGGTGTAGCCTCAAACAGTGGCAGGTTTCTTCTGACAAGGCACCCATGCAAAATTAACTTTTACCAACATAAGTCAATGAAGGCCAGTACTGATTTTCTGAATGATGCGCAAGTTTTCTCCTTCATGTCTTTCAATGGCATTCTTTCCAAGAATGTGCACCCTATTTATGCGTTTGGTATTACTTTGGTCAACCTTTTTAGTTGATTTCTATAGTTTATTTATAGTTCTTTATGTTTATTTTTTCATTCAAATCTCTATTATTATTATATGGATGTCATCAGCGAGTTAGTTTATTGTGAGGACGCCAAACTCTTGAATTCAAAAAAGTGAGTTGGAAGATGTATTAAGGCACTACAACTCCGAGACACTCAGTATGTTTTAATCAAAATTTTTGGTAAACTCCCATTGTGTTACCTTATTAAGCCATTTTGTTTTGAAGAGCAAAAGTCCAGGCCCCTCTAATAAAAAGGTTGGTAATATTGTATTACACATGCTCTATCATTTTAGTACAACATATAGACAAAAAGTGTACCAGATGCTATTTTTAAAGCTTAATTTGCCAATAAAATTGGTTGTTCT
Organism: Asclepias incarnata; assembly: GCA_025447715.1. Classification (NCBI taxonomy): domain Eukaryota; kingdom Viridiplantae; phylum Streptophyta; class Magnoliopsida; order Gentianales; family Apocynaceae; genus Asclepias; species Asclepias incarnata. Next base: position 5,100 of record JAOEHQ010008901.1, read on the forward strand.
ACCCAAAATTCTTGCGTGAAAATCGAGTTCCAATATATTATTAGTTTTTTGTTTTTAACATTGTAATTAAAACACCCGGGTTGAACCCGGGTTGATTAGCTAGTATGTTATAAAAGCAATGTTGAGGTTGAACTACAACCACTTAATTGAAAAGCAAAAGGAAGACCACTAAATCAAAGATACGTTTTGTTATTAATTTTGTGGGCAATACTACAACCACGTTTAAAAGTTTGCAGCATATAAATTTATTTTGTGTAAAGAAAACCAAAAAATCAAGAACCACAAATAATAAAAAATAACGAAAAAAGAAAAAATTGTTGTAACACCCAAAAATATCAAGCTCTTTATATATATATATATATATGAAGGCTTAGAGACTCCTTCATCGCGACACGAACCCAAAAAAGACTACCCTTGCGACGCGAAGATTAAAGCTCGCGTTTGACCTACCAAACATCAACTCAAAACAACCCTCGCGAAGCGACCAACACCACACGAGACGCGAAAAGTGTCTGGAAGAGCTAAAAATGCGTTTTTTACTTCCATTCGACCTACCAAACATCAAAATCAAAGCTTAGAACCTTACCACTACATTTTTTGAGCAAAAACAAGTATAAATAATGACTTGTTTCACAAATCCACTTCGAAGTCATCCATCTCATAACAAATCACGCGCATGACCCGCATGGGCGGCAAAATGGGTAACATCATCAACTTACCGCATTGATTACTCTAATATGCTACTTCACTTTCGTTAGGCTTCATTCAACATAATAAATATACTTGATCAACAAACTTGTCCATTAACACCCCAATAGGTCTATCACTCTTATAGCCCAAACTATTACTCATCAACTTATCCGCGTACTCACCACCTTATACATATTCATCGTCACTTCATATTTATCATCTAATCAAATTCATTATTTAACCAATTAGCTTACCAATATCTTTCAGCAAAGCTCATAATCAATCTTAATCGTGTCACTACGCACAAAACCTATATTAGCATACTTCCACTCTTGACGAGTTTAACCCGAGTAGTTTTAATATACGATCATAGTAATGCTGGTCATTACTATGACTATATATTAACACGTCCCTTGCTAACCTCGTTGAACATTTCCATATGCTAACACACGTCTTTCACGCAATACAAAGAATCTACGGTCGGTCACATCTATGGTTTAAGTTTAGGTATCCTATAAGCAATTGAATACCTAAATCCCTTAAACCTCGACTTTGATACCAACTTGAAACGACTCGGCCAATTTTTTTTTTTTTTAAAAGGATTCACGACGTGACGACTACATGTCGCAACGCGATCCGGATGGCAAACGAGACTCGCGACGGGAGTCATCACCCTCGCGACGCGACAAAACCACCTGACCTTGACGACACAAAATCTTACATGACTCGCGATGTGAGTATACCTTCTCGCGACGCGATTAAGAACCAGACAACAACCTTTAGACCAAATTTTCACTTGACACAACTTATTAGCAATCCGATTCATTTCCATGACTCTTGGCAACAAGCCAAAACATATTCACATCCAAAACTACATACAGTACTTTGATATAACATCACTTCATTTACATAAAACTTACCAATATCAAACAAAATACCAAACGGGTCGATTACCCGCATTTACCCATTTGACACTTTAACCATATTACAAATCTTGTTCAAAACAAACTTTGACTCTTGACCATTACATGATTAACCCAAAATGACATAAAAGATATCAAGAGCCAAGATCAAAGGAATTCACTATCTTTCTAGTTACAATGTCACTCTCCAAACAATGGCTAATTACCTTCAAGCTACAAACACAATCATTTCTCGCTTAAAGAACATACTTTCTTTCAACATAGGATCCACCTATAAAAAGGAAAACAACTAAAAACGTAAGCCAAAGCTTAATGAATAATCTTGCATACAAATAAACATACATTGGAGGGAAACAACAAACATGTATAAAGCCTATGGTACCGTCGTACCATCTCTTTATACAAGCTAACAACAAGTATATGGATCCATACATCTAAATCCCACGCCGCGAATGCATGGTCTAAAAACTTATACGCTATCTCGAGCGTAGAACTCAAACTTGGTCCTCAAGGCCAATCTCGAATCAATCACAAGCCTTGGGCTGCCCCCAAGCTTGTAATTGACCCAACACATATCTACATGTATGCAAGAAACTCACCTCCAATGTGACCACAATTCCAAGATGACCACACAATATATTATCGCTTTCAACCTAGCAATAATCACAACACACATAACTATATAAGGTCATCAACTCAACAAGACTACCTAGCCATAAACACTAGTTCCATTTTCACCCTTTCCAACTTACACTTGTTATTAAGCTTGACTCATTTCACCAAAAATCTCATTTTACATGAATAACTCATTTATCCATTTCAACATGGTCATCTCACCTTTTCTAACAAAATCATCATTTTCACAATCTGAACAATATTGTTATACTATAATTACCAAAAATATTATTCTCATGTTTGACAAGTTACAATCTCATCATAAATTTTCCAACTAAAAACCCCCAATTTCATTGGGTTTCTAAGAACCCTAATTTGAAATATCAAAATAATTCTCTTTAATGAAATTCCCAAATTCCATCTATCTCAAGAACCCTAAAATCTCAAATAACAAAGATTATAAGGAATCATTCTTACCTTATGGAAGTAACAACAATGTAAAGGTAGGAAAATTACTAGCTTCTCCTTCTCTTTCTCCCTTACTCATTTCGACACCCACATACCATACTTACTCCTCAAACCCCAATTTATCTTGGCTAGAACACTTGGAAATTGAAGCCTTATTATTATTGCTAGAAGGAGAAGAATTACTTGAGAAGAAATTAGGAATGCATGAATGAGGAGAGTAGTTTGGTGGGATGGAAGTATGAATCACCAAGGGAAAGACCTGGCATCCTCCTTGTCCGCCACGTTTTGTTTAAATTAGAGTGGGTATTATACCCGCTATCCACTAAGGTTCCAACTAATTTGACCCCACATCTCAATTTTAAATACCAGGAAATTTTTTTAATGTCGAAACTACAATAAAGGTTATTTTATTACCTTTTAAATCTTGAGGTGTTACATAAACCAAATTATATATATATATATATATAAATCATATTCTATTACCAACAACTATCGAAACCTAAAACAACTAAACATTCAAAACTCATGAATTCTTCATCACACCAAACATTTAAACAACTCAAGTAAAATAAATTTCTACATATTTGGTAGTATTAACATTTTGTATAATAAGTTTATATCATTCAATGATTGATAAAACGTGGTTAACATGTATATTAAGTTCGATGTAGAATGTATAATAAGTTTTCATATACATGAATTGACTGTAAAGGTATAACAAGATATTCATATGTCATAATAAAACTTGGATATACAACGAAAGAATGTTGATAAGGTACATTTAGCTAGCCTTTATTTTTGATGATACTAAAATATATTTCCATGCGAACCGGTTCTAAGCGGTATTGGTACCGAAAATACCGGTATCGATACCATAATTTCGGTACGGTATTCGGTTCCCACTTTTGATTATAACCGGTTCCGGTACCAAGCGGTTCGATACCGGTTCGGTACTGTACTGTACCAAATACCATCTCTACCTCTCGCAACGCGACCTACACAAGTCGTGACGTGACTTGTGCAGAACCTGCACAAAACTTATTTCTTTCATTGCACCAAAATTTGCCATTTCATACCAAAACCGTTTTTAAGCTAGTTACATCTTTACCTTCATCATATCAACTTATTTGAAATATTTCACTAAACCAAACATACATAAAAGACCATCATTTATTCTTTACTTCGTTCATGAAACGGGTCAATTACCCGCATATAACATTTAACAACATGGGTAAGCAAGACTTCCAAGTTTATCTATTAGTTTACAAATGAACAATGACACCATAGGACCATTACTTTGACGAATTGTTTACAAATGATACAACAAATGTTTCATCAAAACTTTCGTACCATGAGCCGGGTCATTCAGGACATTCTAACCCCAAAATACATACAACATAATTCACTACCTTCAAGTCACAATTCAACTTCAAACCTTATCCAACGTTAACCAATGATCTTAATACCGGGTTCACCTATAAAAGATAAAACAACTAAAAACGTAAACGAATGCTTAGTAAGTACTTTCATATGCATATACACATATTATGGCAATCAAACAACAAATTATGGAACATTATACTCCCAACAGATATACATAATGTTCCGGGACATTCAACTCCCAACGGATATACTGAATGCTCCCCTCAATAAAGGCTATGTATCCATACCTGTACCACAAGTACATCGAGTCGTCACCCGGTACCGTGGACTCTCAACAACACAATCAATCAATAGCATAAGTTAATAAGTTAACATGAATTAACAATTCATGTTAACCCCCATGGTACAAATATATGCATACAAACGTACTTACCTTAGCCACGATATGCAACAACCAAATTCACAATCTTTCAAGCACCTATCAAGATCATACAATATCTATAAGATGTCGAACTCAACTCTTTAATCAAACTAACCCGACTCAACTAAATCACTCATTGTAGTGTTTGGCTAAATTCGCAATTTCATCAATTTCTATCATATCAATTCATTTTCCTCAAATCATCATATTCATTTCATTTCTCATGTTCATAACATAACCATATGGTTAACAACATTAGCCAAACACCATCATCAAGATGACTAGTTACCCATCCTCTATTCCATCATACATTGCTATTTAGTTTGACCCATATCACAAAAATCTCATTTTACAAACATATCACAATTATCTCAAAATCATCATTTTTCATTATTTGGCTATCACAAGCCACAAACCATATCATTATCAAATTCATCAACCAAACTCAATAGCAATATACTCAACAACAATGGAAATGGGGAAAACAATAACAAAACACATGATTTCTAAATGACCAAATACTAAGGTTCCATCTCAAACTAATCATTTAAATAAAAAACCCCTAAATCATTTAGGTTATAAGAACCCTAGCATAAACCAAATCAAAATAATCAAAATCATACCTCAATAAAATAACAACACCAAGATTAAAACTCTCTCTAACTTTTCTTTCTTCCTCCCTCTTGTGTGGTACAACACACTTACCCACACACACACTTAAACCTCCAATTTCATCTTTGCTAGAACACTTGATTATTATTGTTATTATCACTTATGAGATTTCTTGATATTAGATAGAATTAGGAAGTTACCAACTCCTCTTCTTCACTCACACCATCAAGTACATACCACCACACTTCCAAAATCTCCAATTTATGAATTGTTAGAACCTTATTATTATTAATTAGATGATCCCTTTTAATTTGATAGAAGAAAGATTCAAAGATTATAAAAAAAAGAAAAACTAAAAGATGGAATTGGAAGATAATAGAAGAAATAAGTAGGTTGAATTGAAAACATGAGTCATCAACCAACCATTGTGGGCACTCCACAAGCATGCCACGTCCCATTTATCATTAGGTGGTTATTTACCCACTATCCGTTAAAGTTCCAACTAATTTAACTCCATAACTTAAAATTAAATACTAGGATATTATTTTAAAGTCAAAACTATAATAAAGGTTATTTAATTATCTTTTAAAAATTTGGGATGTTACAATTGTGCAAAGACCTAGCAAAACAACCAATAAAAGAGACAACATCGAGGTTAAACCAAGAACCGCTTAATTGAAAAGTAAAAGCAAAACCACCCAACCATATCACAATCATGTTCAAAAGGTTGAAATATGGAGTACGTATATTTGTGTGTGCAAGTGAAGTAAATATCAAAAATAAGTAAAGAAATATAAATAAATAAAAAAAACATGCAGACAGACATGCAACTAAAAAAAGGGAAGCAGTCAAGCAAACAAACAGCTAAAAAAGAAACATGTGTACCCAACTGTCAATATTGTAACACCCAAACTTTTAAAGACTCGGATTTCAAAAAATTTCGCTTAACGGCGTTAGAAAGTAGTAGAAGAAAATTTTATTTTAAACAAGTGGTGTTACTAAATCGTATCAAATCACAGATAAATGAAATCCAAATTAGCACCAACATAAATGCCAATCAATCACATAAATTGTCTTAAAATATCCAAGACATTACATAGGTCCAAGTTCTAAACATTAATAATCAAAGAGTCTAGAACATATAGCTAAGGGTGATCTATCAGTCTTCAGCATGGATCTACCCCATCTCACTTGCTAGCACATAACCAGCTATCACTGCTTACCCTGAGGAAACAACATCATTTGAAAAACAAGTGTTAGCTATTTCATTAATAAGTTCATTTTCAAATTCATTATCATATCCCGTTACTCAATAGTATCACATACATATTGCATCCAACATAAGGAACTACAGCCTAAGGTGTCTATCCTTATATCACATGTTATTATCACATTATATCACATCGCGTTAAGAGTGACCGAAGCCACACATCATCACATATATGGTGTAGGTTTGTGTGTTGGCGGTCATAGGACCTAACGGGGACCTCACACCCGACTCGATTTATAAACCTTACGGCGGTCCATCTTCGTCGTTAAGAAAAGGTAAAACCGATCCTCGAGTAAATCGTTATGTTCGTGACATTAGGTGGCTAGTTAGGCCTACCCGAAATTTCTCAAACACGTTAACTAGTTTGTTGCAAGGAGCTACCCAAGCAACCACCTCAGCGTACTTGCCTCAAGTGGAAAGCACTGGTTAAGCTTAACACTTTCACCTCAAATTAGCTCGAGCATTTCATTTAAACATTACATATACATCACAACGTTCATTACGTTTAGGGCCCTTAATCGTGCGTGTGGCATAGCAACCTAACATGTCTAGTGACTAGGTGTACAAGCCATATAATCATCATTTCATACACACATAATCATGAAGTCATAACTATCATCATTTCATACATCAAAGCACATCATATATCTTTTGCATGCAATTTACAACTCGTATATACCACCCACATGTACCCGAATAACTAATGCTAAACGAGATATAATTAGGGGAGTATTACCACATGCAAAACTAAGTTTTGTTGTTCTTCAAGTGTCAAAGGTAGTGTATCTTACCTCAAGGATACACAAACAAGCACAAAACACACGCTAGCACACTTGGCGAGTATTCCCGACTACCTATCAAGCATTAAACGACCATTAAACAAGCTAACCAAACACCCACTCATTCTTAATCATAATCCAAGCTTAAAGGGCTACAAACATGTCCCATGTCAAGGCTTGATTCAATGAAGATCTAATCATCAAGTTAGAGTTCACAAAACTCGATGAAACTCGACCTTCACTCACTAATGCAATCTTTTGGACAATTTTACTTTTGATTCATCATTAAAGGACTTTAACATTAAAAAATAAACTCTCCCACGATTCCGTGGATAGCTTACTTGTCGAAAACGGAGTTACGGTTTAAAAGTTATCAACATTTGAAAACTAAGACTTTTCGCGACTGGACACTGATCTCGGCGAGATCAGCCTTGGTCTCGACGAGATTAGCCTCAAAAACAGCCCTAATAGCCTCTGCCCTCCAATCTCGACAAGACCATCAATGGTCTCGACGAGACCAGGTCGAAAACCTCAATTTTCTCATGTTTTTCACCCCAAATTGACCCGATTCAAAGCCTACAACTACCCCACGACTTATACACTTAAAATTGACCTTTTTTTAGGTTCAATTGATGACTTGATGCCACCAATTGCCCCGGAAATCAATTGCATCAAAAACCCACACATTAAAACCCATTAAAGACGCAAAATCGATAACGTTTAGAACAAGAATTCAATCTAAGCCTTATGGCTTCAATTGGACATATGGAAATCACTTGGAAACGTAATTATGACATAACCCACTCATCAAGTTTGAAACTTGATGTCCATAACTCATTCAATTAACGATTCTTAGATAAAGTCAATGAAAACGTCACCGGTAAACCCACAAATCACCATTATTCAACCCAAACCCTCAAGATCCGAATTGGATAACCTTCTAGATCACTATATTCACAGATGTAGATTACTATTGTAATATTATTGTTTTGGTGATCAACTTTAATGTATTAAAATTTGTTAAAGAAAGAGACCAGCAGAATAACGCATACTAAAAACTGATCCATCCAAACCCAAACCTGTTTTGATCCGTTAGTCATCAAGTCATCACCCTATCCGCCTGACCCATATATCATGTCACCTCTAGCATATGTCCCTTCATAATTTAAAACAAAAAGAAAAAGAAACAGAATACAGCAACGCTCAAAGAGCATACCCGTATAGCAGCTTTACGAAGAGCAGATGAATGCATATAACCCTTCATGTGTCTCAATATCGAGACATCAAGCGATAGTTTCACGTCATTAGTACTTTTAATACATGGATGACCTGCAACATTAATTATAATCAATTCAAAAATCAAAATTATCAATATGGACTGCTAAGTACATAAATAGGTAACCAAATTTGATCTGAATGTAATTGGTCTGAATGCTGTTTTCAGTAACCAACTTGTTATAGGCCCGAAAGACCATCAAAGTTTCAAAACTTTTCAAAATAAACGGGTTTTCTGGTGCCACAGGATTAAAAAGAAAGAGTCAACATGGTCAAAAGTTATCAACATCTCAGCCACCACATCACCATTAGACTGTTACCGGGTCAGACTATCTTCTATTGAAGTTTTGAAAGTTCTATTTTTCAAAATCTAGATGACTTTTCTGGCAATCTGACCTAAATAATGTTGCTTACGTAACATAGAAATGTACCAACATTGTAGCTTTTCTATGTAAATTAGCACTGTCATATAATAAGCAGTGAGACACGTACTCAAAGCTTGAGCAGCCATCATTCTTTTCCTTGGGTCCTTGTTCAATAAGCGTTTAACAAAATCTTTGGCCTCAGGGGATAGAGTCGGCCAAGGTACTTCATCAAAACTTGGATGAGCTTTCAAAACTGCTCGAAGGTCCGTGCCCAAAAAGGCCGACTACCACATAAAAGAATATAAGCTATTACACCAATATTCCAGACATCTGCCTCAGTACTATATGATCGATGTAGAACTTCAGGCGCCACATAGTATGCACTTCCAACTATGTCATTAAGCCTTTCATCTACAATATAATTAAAGTATACAGTTGGAAAGATGGAGATAATAAGAGGTAAAAATTGTATATATATATATATACACATACATAGTACTTATACATAAATAAAGAAAGTACCTGGCTTTACGAAACCCGACAAGCCAAAATCTATGGCTTTTAGTTGTGAGTTTTTGTCTTTGGATTTAAATAAGAAATTCTGATTCATCAATGGGAAACTGTAAAATGCTGATTTAGTAAAAGCACAATTATCCGATAACTTCTGTAACATGTATCAAAAATGTGACAAAGGCAAAGGCAGAAAATCTACAAGCATGGGTGAAATTTGAAAGCAGGTTGAAAGTTTCTTAATTATTTACCATAATCTTCTTTTCTATTGTAAAGTTGTCATGTGCCTGTCACTTATTTGATTATTTACCATCGATAAAATTTAAAAATTATAACAATCTTGATTTGGATCGACAAGATTTACTCACCTCTGATTTCAAGTCGCGGTGCACCACACCTTGAAGATGACAAAATGCCACAACATTGTTACTAGTCTGGCAGAATCAAGGAGAGATACATGAGTAGCCTAACTTAGACACAATCTACTGCTGGAAGTTTCTAGTTAATGAATTACTCTTCCCTACCTATCAATGTTCTCGTCTTTCGATTTACAAAAATTCACCGCACTGCATCAATCCAAGATTTATTCTTCTCAAAAATATTACAGGGTTGATTATTTGATCAAAAGTTGGATCACAAACATTGATCAATCTCAGTGACTAAATCTGCAACCTAATTATCCCTATGATGTACAGAGTACAATTATGAAACCTAGTGCGAGCCACGGTGAATTTTCATTCTAGGAATGAAGCAATTCGGCAAACACTAATTAACACACCATATCAAAAATATATATATTCTTTAGAAATAACAAATAGCAAGCGACACTAATGAGAAATACCTTTTGGTGAATGAATATCATTCTGTTCACAATAACCGCTAACACGCGGATATGTTACTTGGTTCTTTGGGTAGCCTGGAATGAAGATGTCTCCTTCTATGTATCCACCAGTTTTTCGTCCTGCTAACACATCTATCAAGGTGTCTTTCCAGCACCTCTCATACCTACACATCAGTCAATATTCCAGGAGTAAAAGAACTAGAATTTCACTTGTATTATTATGTCAGTTGTGATTAACCGTAATTATTAACTTGAAGAGTATATATCGTTGTGCAAACTACACCTCCAGACCCATTATGTATGCCATTTCCAATGAGACACATATATACATAAAACATTTCATTATAAATGGGCACGAGACCCATAATCAACAAATCTCTTTAGCATGCAGAATTCATACAGTTATTTATTAAAATGTTACCACTTATCACTCTTCTTTGATATTCCTGATTGGCAGTCAACAAGCGTTCTGACTCTCTTTATTTATCTTCTAGCAACCCCTCCGAATATTTTGCTTTTTGCGTAACAGCGTAAGTTTATTTTTTTAACATGCGTGAGAAACATAGAAAGTGTCTCGAGACATTTTAGAAGAAGAGAAACAAGATACAAGTCATCCTGGTGCTTTGAATTCAGTATCCATATACTCTGTTAAGCGCAAATCCAGGGAAAGAGTGACTATCTTGAAGAATTAACAAGAAATCGGCTTTGTTAGCTTCTCCACTTCAAGATGTAAATCGCTCTTTCCTGGGCTTCAACTTCTTTTTTGCAGCCGTGAGCTTCCGCTTAGAGATAAACATTCAAATGGTAGTTTTTTCAGAATTTGTTAACAAGGTTAGGAAATCATCTTGAGAAGGCGACATTTTCAATCAGGTCGTCCTCTGATAATAGATAAAAGCATATCAAAAGTTGCAATGAGAATGAGATAAAAAGTTATGCAAGTATTCAGAAGCATCATTACAACAGCTTAAGCAGCCATTAAGCATTCCTTAAGGCCCTGATCCCTCCCCCCTCAAGGTCTGCTTAATTTGTTGCCGAAAACTAAGCTTCCCCTGATGCTTCAATTAGCAAGTATTCATTGAATTTTACACTTGAAATGATTATCAACGAGTATTTCTACCCCGCGCGTTGCCGTGGGAAAACATTTTTGCATGGCAAAGTTTTGGATTAAAACACGATGAGGTCACTAATGAACACTAAGTAATGTTCTGACTCGCACATTTAAGTATACTTAAATTGACAGAAAAAGTAAATCACACTTGTGACCTTAAACATATTCTTATATCATAAACACTAATACCATACAACGAATATCTGCAAGAGCCATATGCAAAGGAGTCGTCCTGCGGAACATGTAAGCCCCAACTTGTTGATCATCTTCCTTCACCTTCAATACCCAGAAAAATGCATATCAAAATAATGCATGAGATAGTAAGAAAGCAACACTCAAATTATAACCACAAACCAAAGACCAACTGATGAGTAGCAAAAACCCAGAACCAAACTAAAGTCCCAAAAGTCAAACAAAAGTAGTAGTAACACATGACTAGTAGTAACTGAACTGCAGTAGCAGTGTAAACCTGACCCAAAGCACATTCAAGCAACAGGAGACTTAAGTCAAG
>JAOEHQ010008912.1:0-16870 GCA_025447715.1 Asclepias incarnata
GATTCCGTTAGGAATCAAATGGTATTTTGAAATATACGCTTCCGCATTTCTTTAACGGAGTTATTATTAAAGTTGAAAATTTTTGGAAATTCACATTTTTATAAATCAGGGTGTTACAGTCTGCAATCTGATTTCGTCTGTTTTCATGTCTGCAACTGAAGATGTGGTCTGAAGATCTGCAAGTTGCAAATATAAGACTGTTTGTTTTATAAACTGGATACTGTCCGCATAAACTGAAAATACATAATTATCTAACTTATTTCACTAGATAAAAGTCATTTAACATTCAAGATATATATATATATATATATATACAATTAATAAATATTACCAGAACCAAACATCATGGATTTATAAATATAAATATATACAATTTATTAAAATAAATTACATAACAATCTATAAAATAAATAAATATAAATAAGTAAATATATATATATATATATATGTAGAATTGGGGTGAAGAAAGCAAATATGACACCACCCTCCAATTCGTTTTTCGTTTCTTTTTTTTTTTTAAATCTTCGTTGGCTGCTCCAACCCCACACAACACCTCCCTCAATTAATGATCTGCAGCTCCCTATTCTTGATTTGGCCTAAGGTTCCACAAAATCAAAAACGCTTTTGTTTTGTACGTATTCGACGGACACAATCAATTAGATATATACAGAAAAGGGGGTGAAAGGTGTGAAAAAAGCAACAAAAAAAAAAGAAAAAAAAAAAAGAAGCCAATCGGAGACATACCTAGTTTTCCGGCGAAAAGGATGACCGGAGAAGAGGTTGGCCGGCGAAGGAGGTGGTTATCATTCAAATGGGTGGAGATGAAAGTATGGGAAGACTAGTGATAAAAGTGTGTAAGGGTTTTTTAGGTTATAATGTTTTGCAGATGTAAAAAGGAGTTGGACCAAAGCTTTTTTTTTAAGTCAATAAAAGCTTCTTGAAGATCTTCTTCTGGAAAAAAACAAACCGTCTTCAAGTATTATGCCTGCAGACATAATCCCTTTGCCGACCTTTGAAGCAAAAACAAACACCCCCTAAGACATTTCTTATTTACTTTAGATGAGAAGATCACTAGGAGTCAGGGCCGTCTGAGTCAGAGCAAGCCCGCCGGGGCGATCTATTGTCTAATTCAAGCTTTGAGTTAGCCGGAATTTGAACTATTATTCTAGAAGCATTGAACAGTACTAGCTTCGTTACAGACATTTCTTATTTACTTTAGATGAGAAGATCACTAGGATTTCTAGTGTACCAATATATGTGTTATCTTTTCATTAGTTGATCATGCCTGCCATCATTTTAAAAAAAGAAAAAAAACAGCACCTACTAAAACAAGAAGCAAATTAAAAATCCCAGCTTAATTTAAGACACAAAAGCATATGAAAACAAAGTATCCCCAACAGGATGATAAAAGAAACAAACTTGATAGAATACTAACCCGTCTAGTTGATATTTCTCCTTTCATCAGATTGAAATAAAAAGATAGATTCTAGGGCCAAATGGAGATCGATCATCATATCATTCTTCTACAATCAACAAATTCATCAAACAAGTCTTCTTTTCCGCCTCCCCCGAAGTTGTTCCATCTTCTTCTGATACTCTTGAGCATCCATCCCAATTAAATTTTCAGTGTGGCCCTGAAGTACGTACATTTCTAGTTTTAGATCACCAACACATGAATTGAGAAAATGAGAATGAATCCCCGTTCTGTCCACAAAATATTCTTCCTTATAAGACGATGGTCCCACAGAGAGACACTCCATCAACTGATCTAACCTTCTTGAACATAAATGCTGCTCAAAAGTTCGAGGCACGTAGTACTCCTCCTCCTCCTCATCCTCCTCCTCTTCCTTGTATTTGTCCAGGTCCTCGTCCAAGTCCTCGACCTTATTTTTCTGAGATAGACTACAAAAAAAACAACATTCAATACGCTAATACTAGTTATAAAAAAAATTAAAAAAATTCTAGATTCTCACGAGCTTTCCAGATATTCTTGGTTTAGTTTATCTTCCTCCTCTGAGTCCATATCACACATCAGCATTCTTCAACAATGAAGAATCCATTCGTTAATAAATAGATAAAGTAGCTAAACTTCTGTCAAGGCCGGGGTAACCCAATAGCAAAAAGGCGACCTTATACGTTTGCAACCGCATACAACGCTGGGTAACCCAAGCCCACCATATCAAGATCTGGAAAAACCCGTCACCTGAAGGCCCACAACGGTAAAACCCGGTTGCCCTTGGGATCGAATTAGAGACCTATGGCCTTACTCTCCCTTCATTGAGCTCTTCATACCAGCTGAGTTATGCTCCGATGGTAGTTTTTGTTGGGCCTCATTTTATTTTGTTTTAGTTTTTGTTGTATTTAAATAGATGTGTTTGATTTCGATTTTCAAATATAAATTGGGACGTTAGGTAATGAGAGTAAAAGACAGCAAGCATGATACTAACAGTAACTCAATTAGACGTTGTCAACTGTCAAGTCTTCATCTATTAGTTATTTATAACTTATAAAGTTATAAACAAAAACAAGACTTATATTAGAGTTCACTATTTAATTTAATGTTATAAACTTTTATTAGGGTTCACTAATTAATGTTATAGACTTATATTAGAGTTCACTATTTAATTTATTGTTATAGACTTATATTAGAGTTCACTATTTAATGTTATATACTATATATTAGAGTTCACTATTTAATTTATTGTTATAGACTTATAGTACTATTTACTAGTCAAAATTATTTTCGTTCTTACTATCTTATATATGAAATCATTTCATAAAATATGTATTTTTGTTTAGTGAACAAATATTTTGAGACGTTGAACTGATAATTATGCAGTTGGCAGGCTATTAAATGCGACATGTGGAAATGCGACGGAGCTAATAATTGCAATATTTGCATTAATCGAAAACAAAGTGGATGTTGTAAAGTACTCTCTTTTGGGTTCGATTCTCTCCAACTTACTTTTGGTTCTTGGATCTTCTCTTCTATGTGGAGGTCTTGCAAATATGTCAAGGGAGCAAAAGTTTGATAGGGTAGCCCACTACTCCTTACAATATTTGTGATCATATGGTTTAAGATGCTTGTGTATCTCATATGGTCCATATGATATATTATATATATATGTATGGCTGAAAATCATTATGCTAAAATCCACCCCAATTTTGGGATAACAAAGCCAAGATTTTTCTAGTTGAGCTTGTGAATAGGCCATTTAAATTTAATGCCGAATGACAATCAACATTGTGTCGCGGCAGAAATACGAGTGGTGTCCCCTCCCAAAGTTTGTAACTGATATTAACTGATGTGGTAAAAAGTTTTAGTAGATGTGTGAATTTGGTCAGGATGGTGGGTAACGGATTATAATAGGTTTGGGTCAAAACGTCAAGTTGACATGAAACACTTTTTGTCCAAAATGTGTTATACTTTTATAGAAATACCACTTTCGATGACTTTAGGCCCGTTCAACCCATGTGACCCATTTCCTTTCACACTATTATTTTTCTACTATGTCACCTTTAATGACCCATTTTCTTTCACACTATTATTTTTCTATTATGTCACCTTTAATGACCCATTATACATAAAAGATAACCCAAATCAACATGTTCATAAGTAAATGGGTCGAAACTACCACAACTAGTATTTATTCTAAAATCACAAGCTATACAATTTCTGTCCCATCCAACTAAAACTACAAAAACTACAATCAATCTGTAAATTGCAGTCCATTTTCTTAGATTTTCTTGCTAATCAAGTATTATGGTTGTGTGCTTTAACCTCTATTGATTATACAGAAACAATCAGATGTGAATATATCTCTATTGCTACTGGCCTTGTTGTGCAATGTAATGCCGTTGCTGTATAAACATGCTGCTGCAAATGATCATCGTCCTGCTGCTGATGTGTTAAATACTGCGAAAGCAACACTAAACTTGTCGAGAGTTGCTTCCATTGTTATGCTGCTTGCTTACCTTGCTTTCCAACTATGGACTCACAACGATATCTTTGAATCACCAGAGGTATGTTGGCTCGAATGCCAGTGAATGCATTTATAGATGATCAAAAAGAAGATTTTTAAGTATTTGACTGCTTCTTATTATATGAAGAATTAGATAAGATGACCAAGAAGAACGATTTTTTTTTTTTTCTGAGATAAGGAGATTTTGTTTTGAAATATTTGTCGAAGTGCCTAATTAGGTTAATAAAAGGTGGGAATGGGTAAACTTATTGTACCATCAGGTTATCAGTTACATTGCAGCTCGTATAAGATAATTCATTTGGTCACTAAGTAATCAGTTCCAAAACACAAATTCAAACAATTAATTAATGAAATAAACAGGAAGAGGTCGTGGATAACTCGGATGCAAGCGAAGAAGAAGAAAGTGCGGTGATAGGGCTTTGGGGTGGGATCATTTGGTTAACTGTAATGACCGCTGTCATTGCGTGGTTGTCTGAGTATATAGTTGACACTATCGAGGTATCAAGTTCGTTTTTGATTTTGCAGATTTTATTTTTCTTTGATATTATGTGTAAATAGTTTGATTATTGAACAGGCAGCCTCAGCTTCGTGGGGAATGCCATTGAGCTTCATTAGCATCATCTTACTACCAATAGTAGGAAATGCAGCTGAGCATGCTGGAGCCATCATTTTCGCTTTTAAGAACAAGCTGGTATGTATGTTAAAATTTGAATCGATATGAGATTATCAGACTCTGAACTCAAATGTGAACATGTTTTTCTTTTTTATAATAAAGTTTATGGCTTGGTTCAAAATGAAATTCCATCATGGATTTAATTTATACCTTCATTTTGGTAGAAAATATTGTATAATTTGAAAATATAAATCTTATCAATGCAGGATATAACTTTGGGTGTGGCACTTGGTTCTGCGACTCAAATTGCTGTCTTTGTGGTGAGTTTTTAATGATCATTCATTTCTGGGTTTTATTTTTTGTCTGTTAAATCGTCGAAAAAGTAATAGCCAAAAGCATCCTTACTCAATTACTGATTTGAGTCGAGCCAGGCTTAAAGTAGCTAATTTAACCAAACATATTAGGCTGAGCCAAACTAAAGCTTTCCATGAACACAAGTACTTAAGCATGAATTTTTTAAGCTACGGTGAGCCATAAGGCAAACAAACTTTTCACCGCTCGTGGTTTTAACCCATTTACATGACAATGAGTCAATTCATGTTTCATTTTATTAGTCATAGGTCAAATGGATAAAATTAATATACTTTTAAATGGGGCAACTTGGGCTATAGTTATCTCTATCTAGTCCTGTTGGTCAAATCAAAAACTTTAGCTGAAAATGGAACATGTCAAAAGTGTCAAGTGGGTTGAAAGTTGCCCAAAGTGTTTTTTAATGCATACTACAATCCTAAAGTTTCATTCAGAACTTTAGTTGCATTAATTCTTGCTTAACTTTTATAAAAAAAATCAACAAAAGTTGTTTGCTGGTCAATCTAAACCCATTTTGATGAGTTACCTGACCCGTCTGTTTTGTCTCCTCAGCTTGTTTCCTCGTACGAATTTATATTCTGTCCTTTTTCTGGAAATACAATCTTAATAATTATGTCTATGCGATTTCAGGTGCCATTTAGTGTAATTATTGGCTGGATACTTGGTGTCAACATGGATCTCGATTTCAATCTTCTTGAAACTGGATCGCTTTCTATAGCAATCTTAGTCACAGCCTTTACATTGCAGATAATTCTTTATTTCTCATCTAAGTTTATTTATTCGGTTATTCCTAATTTCTTTTCTAAGAAGAGAATAATTTGTAAATTTGTATATCTGACACAAAACTTCTGCATCAGCCAACCTTGAAAAATGCTATATTAGTTTTGTATAGTCTGATCTCTTTAAACATCTAGAGCATGAAATAAATTCTTCATATCTCAGGACGGAACTTCTCACTATCTTAAAGGAGTGGTTCTTCTGCTATGCTACATTGTTATAGGGGCAAGTGTTTTCATCGTCGATTTACCAACCGGTAAGTGTTTATAAGCCACAAAGTTTTTCTCTTTGAATTTCAGTTGATGCTAAAGTGTAAAATTTCTAAATTTATTTCATTGAAATTATTTGCTAGACCATGGGAATAATAATGCAGCCGTTGGACTTCAATCATCAAACCGACAAATCTCTAGAGTCTGAAGGGCAGGTAGTTCTGTTGATGTGGAATGATTGAATTTGAGATGGAAACACACGTATATATTTAAGGCATTTAACCTAATAAATCTTTTAATCAAAGTTTCAATTATCATTATACCAATAAGTCATGTTAATCATCTTTAAAATACATGACTTTTAATCATCTTTAAAATAGTAAATGGACATAAAGTATTTTGGTCCAACTCGACATGTTTTGAACTTTGCAAAAAAAAAACCTACTTATTCAAATCCGTTACTCAAGCCGCTCAACTAGCTCACTTTCTTTACGAAAAAGAAGACTCATCTCAAAGTACTTGTTAATGGACTAATTTTGGATGTTATCTTATGCAGGTTCACGCAGTTAGAGGAATACGCAGTTAGAGGAATAGATCAATGTACATGCATGAAGATAAGGATGCATTTGTTATTCTTTGAATGGGCTAACCCAAAATCTCATTTATTATAATAATCTAGAGCTTCTGCTTCTGCCGTACAAAATCTGATGTTGCACAGATGGCCATCTATGCGTTTGGTTGCATCGTCGTCTTCATTGCTTTTTTAGTGAGTTACTTTCGTAGCCATTGTACTTGTTTTGTGTCAAACAACCATGTTTTGGAAAATCCCAACTGACCTTTCAAACTTTTTTTTTATCTTCACGTCTTGTACAATCGCGAGGATTTGTTGGGTAATTTTCCAAAACATGAATGGATTTTTGGTACCCGGTGAAGAGTACAGTTGTAAGAAATTTAAGTTGATTTTGTTTTCTTTTCGTCTTCCATTCCTAGTTTTTTTTGCAGAACATACGATTAGGTGAATGCAATAACATAATATATGATAAATAAAGGCGATTTTCGGTTGCAATGTAAATTTAGTTGTACTTCATTTCATTTACTTGATCAATGTTTCTTTGAATTAATATCTGATCTAAGACTATATATACTTGTAATTGTGATTTTACTCACGGGTACGCAAGGTTGCGAAAGTCACTAGGCGCTCCTAGGTCGGTCGACTAGGGAGTTGAGAGTACTCGGGTCTATGCGGGGAGTACTCGGGGTCGGGGGGTCAAAGCGGCCAATGCGGGGAGTACTATGAATAATCGGCAGATTCGGGTCGACTCGGCGCCCTACCTTGTAGCGAGTATTCGGGGAGTACTAGGCTCGACTCGGGGAGTTTTACAACAGTGCGGGTACGCGTGTTTCATTAAACTGGAATATCAAAAGATAAAGAAATGTGCCAGATGAGTAAAAATGGGCGACCATTTTTGGGCATCAAGGAAACCGTTAGTCAAGTCATAGGTCCTCACTAAGACTTGTCAGTCATACAGTTGGTAGAGAGGTCTGACATGTGACAAATGCCATATAACAAGAAAGTAAGTCATAACATGAGATGAGTAAGTCAAATATTAGGATTTAGAGAATCCCGGAAAGTCAATGCAAGTCAAAGTGAAAGCCAAATGGAAAGTCAAAGATAGTCAAAGTGTGAGAAAGTCAAAGTGAACCTCAACACCAAATGGGAAGTGATATTAGTGCCACTTTTTTTTTTTTATAAATGTACCACAACTGTGCATTACTGACTTGTACAGTCAGCTGTAAAACTTGTACGTTATGGTACATCCATCAAAAATAGTGGTACAAATATCACCTCCCTGGTACAACAGATATCATTTTTCTCTCTCTAGTTCTAGGCCGAAATCATCTCATTTGTGTGTGTGTACATTGGCTGCCGATTAGTAAACAAGTATAAACAAGCATTAATCAATCGTAATAACTAGAAATCGGGTGCATGAAATCAAGAAATCAAGAAATCAAGGAAATCGAAAGTAATCAAGTGGAATAATAAACATTGGAGATAAATCAAGAACCAACTAACTAGGATGGGGTTGGGATGCTTGATTTCGTGTTGATCATCATCATTTAGACTTGCTTTGTAACAAACATTGTGATCGGTTGTGGTTTAAGTGGAAACCGAATTGGAATCACTCAAAATGGATTTCAAATTGATCATATATCATTGTTATTGTGGTTATTATCATTGTGGTTGTGTTGTCATGGTTCATTATCATTAATTTCATTGTTGTTGTTGTTTTTGTGTGTGATTGAAACCGATTTCATGGGTAGAACTTGTACACGAATGTTGTTAATCATGTGGTCATGATACACGAGTGTGTTAATCAAGAATGTGGGGGTATTCAAGTGATTTGTCAAGTGTAACAATTGTGGAAATTCATGTATGTGTATAACCAAAATCAAGTTTGGGACAAACAAGTATTATTATGACCAAAATCAAGTGAACAAATCAAATTGTTAATGTATTCGTGTATATTCAAGTGAATCAAAGGATTAACCAACATTATGTAATCGTGTGTGATCAAACTAAGTAAAGTTCAATTGGTTAATCAAGTGTATATCAATTCGGTTTAGTGATCAAATCAATTCGTGTGTGTAATCAAAGATTGTCGGAGTGTGGGTAGGACATTATGTGGCTAATCATGTAATCGAGATAATCAAATCGTGTGGGTAATCATTTTGTATCAAAAACGTGGCATAATCACACAAGTGTTATATCAAGTGAGGGAATTAACAAGAATGTTAAGTTAAACATAATGTATTTTTGTAAAATACACAAAATGGATTTAAGAAATCGAGCTAGACACAAGTTAAAACACTTAATTACCCACAAATGATCTCACAAAAGTGTTCAATGGACTAAAATATGTGTAAATGGACCAAATCATAATCAGGCCCAAGTCATTTGGGCCCAAACCGAATCAAGCGAGAGTCCATTAGCGGGTCCATTATAAAGACCATTAGAGTGGTCATGTTGTCAAGCCTTGCACGGGTATTGCCCAACCCGACCCGGACCCGACCCGGAACCGGTTTTTGGTCAACGGGACCAAAACCGGGTTTGACCACCCGAACCGAGTACAAACCGGTTTTTGGTCAACGTGGACCGGTTTTTTTTGACAAAAACCGAACCCGACCCGATTAGTACCCGATTTTGTACCCGAAACCCAAACCGGTTCCTACCCGTCGGGTTTTAAAATACCCGAACCGGTTTTTCTCTACCTTGTTTTTTTCGGGTTTAGGCTCGGTTTTTTAAACCCGGGTTTGGCCTACCTGATTTTTTTGTGCATACATGGACTGCTTGTCCCTTATAACGGGACTAGAAAACATTTATATTAAGGATCTTCCTTTTATATGCTTTCTTTTTATATATATATACTCTTTCCGTTACAAATGTAAATGTCTTGTTTGACTTTTTAAAGTTTTTTATTTTTTATTTTTATTTTTTATTTTGACTTATAATATATATTTTTTTGTGTGTTATATAATACCTTATGAAAATTATACGAATGAAAATACATTTAAAACCTAATCAATTTATATATTTTGCATTAAGTATTATATAATACAAACAAAAAGATATATTGTCAAAGTTACTCAAAAGGCTTAAAGGTAAAAGTGTTTCTTACTCCTTATTTGAATACTTAATTTTTTTTATTTCTAAATAAAAAATCTAACTTAATGGATATTATAGGTTCATGCCGACCAAAATCACAATTTTTATTTATTTTAAATGTTAATTTAGATTACTGACGGACCAGAAGTATTGTCATCAATGCCTCAATGGCACCACCCGATTACATTCTAACATCAAATCTTATCTTGGCCCAAGATACCACTTGATCTAAACCAAACTCTCAATGAATTTAATGTAAAACGAATGAAAAAAAATAAAATGAAGACGATAATAAACAATAAACTCTTTTTTTTTAAAAAAGTCTCGACATAAATTTTATACAAGATATCTGCTAAGAAGACACGACGCCTAACCAATAACAATACGTTGGTGCCTTGGTGGTGGTCTGGTGGACACTACATCTTTTAACATTTCAAATGGTCCAGTCCATGTAGGATATCAGGCCTATAAACGATAGCAGAAGTCCAACATAACCCGGTCTGGCTCCTCTGCTTTTTGTAAACTGAGAATAATTGCCAGGTAAACCCCCCCCCCCCCCCCCCCCAAATCATGTATGATCTCTTTCATTCATTCTTTCTTGATTTTAATTTATATGTATTCAGTCATTACCACTTTAGTATATTTTGTATAGACCCTTTTTGTCACCCCAAATATGGGTGTTAAATATATAAATAATAAAGAATGCATACCAACTGTTTGATTAAATTCCTACATTTAGGGTTCTTGAAAAATCATATTATAAGTAGATACATGAAAATAGATGTATGTAATTAACTTACTCCTAATCAATTGGACTCCACCAACTTTAGGTAAAGGTTGATTTTGATTATTGGTGTGAGACACATTTATGATTTGGGAAACTTGATTTTAGATATTCTTTTCCTGTTTACGGTTTTTGGTGCGTGTTACGTTGGCCTATACATATATACTTTGTAACACTTGCAGAAGTCACTTGGCTAAAAATAGCTAAAACGCAGCTCGTAGCCAAACACTTCAAACTGTGTTTTGGCTTTTGAATAAAATGTTGTAAGTTACGCACTTGAGAAATGCATTCTCAAACTCTAGTCGATTTCATGAAGTTTGCAACAAAGTAGTCTACTTGTAACTTAAGGGAGTTATGGATGTGTCAATGTTAGAAATAGGTAGCACTGACAAATTAGTGGAAGAAGTTATAATGCTATTACTATTTTTCAGTGGTGAGTTGGTGACTATGAAGATCTATTTTTAGCTCGAACAAGGTACTAAAATCTGGGATTTTTTTTTGTAGTGTTAGAGACGTGAAAGAATGAGCTCCTCGAGCTTAAGAAGCATGTTGGCTCAAGCTGCGGTTAAAGGAGTAACAGAGGCAAGGGCAATGATATTTGGTCATGTACTTAACCCAACTGGTCAAAGAACTGCCCATAAGATTTTACGCAAGAAATTTATTGGTGAAAAAGTTGTGTCATGGTATCAACAGGACATCCTAAAAGAGGACCCTGCTATCGTGGCACGCAAAGAATCAGAGTAAGTTCTTCTCTACCTCTCCCTCTCACTTTTTAGATCAAGTTTGAATATCTATAGTTACATGTGGAGGTGGGAAAATGGGCACGTCAGGTGGTGTGGATGGGTACTGGGTCAAAAAGGGTAGCTTTTTACTCAAATTTTAAAGAAATTGTAATGATTAGTACGTTCAAGTCCGATATAATCATAAAAATGATGAGTTTAACAATAATCTAGTTTTAAGAATAAATAATTTATGAGGTTTTGTGCAATGAAATTACACATTGGCTAACTTTTGACCCGTTTCTATCTTTAGCTAAATTTATTGATTTTATGCATTTTAGCTGCTAGAGATAACACATAACCTAATTCCGTTTCATTATAAGTAAATGGGCCGAAATTGGCAATAGTTACGTGCAAAAATTTCTTTTTTAAACTTGGTATGAGATACCGTTTCTAAATCTGAATCTGATACGTATGAAATAGATTTCTAGTGCGAACTTGCTAGAAGTTTGAAACACATAAACTAATTCTTCATTTTTGCCAAGAGACTCTTGCTCTTAAAGTGATTGAGTTGCTTGAAAAATTCCAAGATCTAACACATTTAAATTGGGACTATATGGTGTTTGAAAAACCATCTCCAAGGTCTCTGGCGCTAATGATAGGAGACCATTAGAAGAGACATGGTTCAAAACCTCCAAGGTAAACACCTTGGGATGGCTAGAGAATAGTGAACGGCCACGGGAATGAGGTTTATGCCGCACACATCAGAGCCAAAAGCTCGACTCAACTCTCTTCGCATAGCCTAAACGGGGGATCCCTCATCCCTCTCAAAGGGCTTTTATATTATCTGAAAGTATGATAGAAACTGAAACAACATATTAGGACCTTTTTGACATACATATTTTTTGTGCATGTATATTAAGTTTCTGTACATCATCATTATAGATTTTGCTTACATTTCAACATGTTAGTTAGACAATTTTTCCGTATGATCTTAGGTGACAGTCTATTGATACACCGGTTAATTTAGCATTATTGGTGTGACCCCAATAGAGTCTATAATCGTTTCAAAGCTAGTAGGTTTATCGTGTTGACGAGTAAAGGTAACAAATTGGTGATAAAATTCAGCGAGAAAGAAAGAAAAGCATGGGCAATTGTGATTTAGATGGTTAAGACCTAAAACTCCTCTTGGTTTGAATCATCATTGGTTTTTCCTGATGTATATCTAATTTATGCTTTTCAAAACCTGAATAAAACAATGATGTTTTAATAAATAATACTCTGTATATTAGTTCAGCATTTTTTTGGATATGCTATATGTTGGTTCATTGTTAATATATTAAAATACTAGGATTTATTAAGATATCTTTGAATGCTGCCTGACCTTATAACATTTCATTATGTGGTCGTTTTGTATGGCTTGGAAGTAGATGGATTGTAAGTCTCACAAAATTGAAAGGTTTAGCAAAAATCCACCCAACATCAAAAACTAGCATCTATTAGATGAGGGCCTTGGTTAAACTCAGTAAAGAGTGTAAGGTTAAAATTTGGATGAGATTGAGGTAAAATTAGTAACATTTTGTGGGTCATAATGCATATGGTCAAAATGAGTTATTTTGGGTGTGAGTCAAAAGGATAAGGATTCTCTCAAGTTACCCAACTTGACTAGTCAAGTTAGGGGAATCTTGACCCTTGATTTTAATCCAAGGGTCAAAATGGGTTAGGTTGACCCACAACGTATTTTGAGCTTCCCTGAAACTTTGCAAAAGGTTAATGCATTAAATATGATTAAAAAATTATATGTATACATATAGAATAATACTCCTTCCGTCCCATTTTAATTGTTTACCTTACTATTTTTGTGTGTTTCAAAATAATTGTCCACGAAAAACACATTAGTTTTTTACATGTTTACCTATTATACCCTTAATTCATTACCATTATTACAAGTTTGCAAGCCAAATATGCCTTAAATACTAGGGTAAAAATGACTTTTTATCAATTGACAACTTCATTAATTACACTTATCTTAATTCGTAACTTTTTTGTTGTGGATAATATTTTTGGGACGGAAAGAGTATTGATATTTGAGATAGAGTAGCTTAGAAGGCTGTTAACTTGTAAGCATTTTTAATACCCTTTGAGTGGGCTTTTATCTTGTATCTTTTTTAGCTTTTATTTGACATGTATGACCTATAAATCTTCCTTATTTTAGGTAAATGAATTGATTTTATTGCCTTCAAGACGAATCTATTAATTGCAAACTTCATTATCTGTACTTATTTTGTTATATGGCAGCAGCATGTGTTCGCTAGTAAAACCTGATTATAGGTCTCGTAATTTTTAATATTTAAACTAGCTAAAGCATATCTTGTGCTGTTGAAGGCTGTATTTATATTGTGAACTACTTCTATACATCTTTTCAAAATGCTTCAAAAACTAAGATTGTTTGTTCATTTTTGTCATGATGTTTCAGGCGTTTATCCAAAGTTGAAATGTTGAAGCGTCGTGGCAAGGGAGCACCTAAGAAGGGACATGGAAGGGCTGCTGCTAAACGTAATAAAAGTAAATAGAAATCGATGCTTAGTATTTCAAGTTTCTTATCAGCTTACAAAACTAAGTGGCTACTTAAATATATTGATTTCAAGCTGTTGGAGCATGTTGATGCTTGCTTAGAGTTATTAAATTTTGAATTATGTATCTGCTGATTTCCGAATGAAACACCATGGTTACGACTTACGAGTGATCTTAAGGGAAAGAATAATCTGAAAGACATCTTGATTAGTTCAGAACTTTAGATACAAAATCACCGTTTGTCATTCGGTTTATAGGCTGTTACATCTTTCTCCTTTTCCAGGATCTGTTAACTCATTTTTCGCCGCTCTTAAGGAAATTTCTTAATGTATTCATGGCAGTATTTTAGTACAATGAAACAGGTCTTGTTAGTGTTACAAGAGTGTCATCGTACCATAAATGTGATCGTCAGCTGTTTCTAATCAAATCACATTTAATAAAAAACTATAACATCAATTCTAATGTCTAATGTAAGCTGTTTCGAATCAAATCACATGAAATAAAAAACTATAACATCAATTCAAATATAAGTCCAAAAAAATTACATCTTTAGCCATTATTTCAAAAATCTTACTCTATATTACTTTATATATGTTATTACTTCACCTTTTTTGCAATAAACAAATAGATTATAATTCGACAGTTATTTTAGAGGATGAATAAACAGAATAAGGGGGCATTCTCTAAAAATCTCTCGGTATATAGAGGATCCATTGGAGTAAGTTATATTTGGGGTAATGTAGTAAGAGTAGAGTAACATCCACCCGTTAAAAGTTAAAAATAAATAAATTATGTATTGCTTGAAAGGTTGGCGTTAGAAAATTAAGAAAAATATTTGTTAATTTGTCATAACTTAAACTTCAATCAGCTTAAAAATATGTTATGAAATTACAATGTTACTTCAATCAAGTCATTAAATTCTTCATTCATTCATTCTTTGAAATGTAAAAAAAGTTACGACCACACTTTATCTTCTATTTATAGTCCCCAAATATCATACATGTTAAATTCATCTAACTTTTTTCAATCTCTGATCTATTTCGAGTAGTTGTTGCAAAATGAGGAACTTGACTTTTGTTCTTGCTATAATCGTTACATCGACGTTTCTTGTGGGCAACGACGTACATGCTCTCGATTGTAACGCAGATGAACAGATAAAGGATTGCTATTCGACACTAGAGACACGAGGATCACCAAGTTTAGCTTGTTGCAATGAACTAGATGAGCATAAACTTTGTTTATGTAAATATATCGATATTAATAATTTCTATAGGTTGCCACCAAATTATCCATTTCTTCCTAATGTTACCCAGGAGTGTGGCATCACTTTCCCCATTTGTCCTTTAGAGTAATTTGTTTTGTTTCCACGGCTATATCGATGTCACTGTGTATTGTATACATAATAAAATTATCTTTTGGATGGTTTTGACCATTATGTATAATTTTGTTTTCATTATTACAAGGACTATTTCATTAGTACGTTTCAATGGTGTTTTAAAGGGTACATTTTTAGTGAAGATGATAATTTTGTTTAGATTGTTTTGATCTACTTTGAGTTAGGGAGCCATATTGGTACCACTCTTTTTTAATAATCTACCATATAGTATAACTATTATAGCAGACAGTACAACTATATAATGCATAGTAGTTGTAGATTTATAAAAAGGTGTGGTACTATTATTAATTCTCTTTGAGTTATGCTCATTAAGGTATATGTGTGTGTAATTTGGGTAGATATACCTTATTATTAAAAATCTAACAATTAGAAATGAAAATTGATAATTGTACCACACTTTTTTGATAAATATATCATTATTATGCATTATATACATGCACTGTATGTTATATCAGTTGTACTGTGTGGTAGATTAATGAAAAGGTGTGATACAGGTATGGGCTCCCATTAGAAATACTAGTAAGAATGATAATATAAATATTAATATATAGGTTGTGGGTCGACGGAGAGAATGGTCACCACTCACCAATTAATTTTTTGCCACCTATAATTTATCTTCAACCTACCATTTTTCCATCATTTTTTTGGTGGGGGTGGCACTCTTTCCTTACCCTCATCACATGACCCACTTATCACATGATACTCCCCCCTAAATAAAGTAAAGAATACCGTTAGAGTGAAGATACCACCACGGCTTCCCAACTCGTAGATTTGGCTAAACTGTATGGGGTGGCGGCAGTGTAACCACGCGGTAAGGGCTTACCCGCAACCACTCCCGTCACCCTTATAGTCTCACGGTGAACATTTTTCCAATACTTTCTTTAGATTAATAAGGATGTTGGCATCACACACGATATGTGGCCTACGGTTTGGGAAGCCGCCGACCTCATGGTTTGTGCGAGTTGAGCCGTTGCGGTTTGTGTAACATCCCGATCTCTTTTATTATTATGTCGTTGACTCTGACCGTTAGTCAAGGTTGGCTCTCCGTTAGTAGCGTTGTAGTTGAGTAGATAATTAATGCATGAACATTTATGTGTGATGTGAATTTATATGTAGCAATTAGTAGAACCATAATTACATGTGTTATTTAAGTAGAAAGCCGTGTCGTGTTCCCGTTAGAGTTTTAAGTCGTTATTTGAGGCCTTGAGGTTGTAAAAGGGACTTCTAGAGTTAAATGAGATTTTAAGGAGGGCATTAGAGTCATTTGGAAAGTGGCTCCAGCAATTAAGGGTGATTAAGGAAAGGTTAATAATCATTTTTCAGTTTCTATTCATCTCTTATACCTCTCTTCAAAGCCCTAAAGTTCCCATTGCAATTCTAGACTATTTGGTAGTGATTTGAAGGAGTTTTCATTGAGTTTTTGTATGATTAATCAATCCAATCAGGTATATTGATGATTCCTCTTGTATTATTGTCAATTTTGATTCGTTTCCATTGATTTATTTCTGGGTTTAAGAAGTATTAGGTTTGCAATTGATTTCATATACGATTTTGAGGGTTTTCGATAGTTAAAATGGATTGTTGTAATTGGTAAATCAATTGGGGATTAATGGATGATTTCTTTATGATAAATGAGTCTTATTTTGAAGGATTTTGATGTGTAAAAGTCATATTTAGTGTTTGGGGTCGAATGAGATGTGTTTGGTTTGAGTTTAGAGATGAAACAAGCAAGTCATGTCTGGTCGAGGGCATCTGTGCGGTGCACAGATTTCTGTGCGGCGC
>JAOEHQ010008923.1:0-16867 GCA_025447715.1 Asclepias incarnata
GTATTCTACATTTAAATATTACATTTAATCATAATTTTATCTCTCTGAATCCGCAAGAAAAAATTTATGAAATTTTATAATATATGTTTTAGACTACATTAATTTATAAAAATCAAGAGCCTTTCAAGATTGGGGGTCTTCTGCAGACTGCAGTTGTCTTTTGCCCAGATCTTTCACTGTGAAGTGTCAGTCCCCTTCCTAATTATACGATTAAAAGGCTTCAATAAAAATTGCATTACATCACTACCTTTTTTAATACCAAATATATGGATCTACCGCATCATTCTCTTACTCGTCTTTTACCACCTAAAACCATCGGAACTAAGGGGGTGTTTGGTAAGATGGAATGGAAATATGAGAAAGATAATGCGAAAGACTTTTTTGTTTGGTTGTACTAAAGAATGGAAATGGGAAAGGAAACGAGAAGCGAGAATGATTTTCACTTTCTCCATTCTTTATAAATTGAAGAGTGTGGGTGAGAATGAATTTTTATTTTTATTTTTTTTTATTTTATGGAGTTTTATGTATAATTTTTAATTATTTATTAAAGGATAAAGTAATTAAGTTGTGTATTTTTTATTTATTCATTTATTTTTTATTAATTTTGTTTATTTTTTTTGTATTAAACCACAAAGTCTGAAACTAAAACCTATTCCAAAACTGTTATGTATCCGAAATAGATAACCTGTTGGAAAATTTGTGTCTCATTCAAAAAGAATAGTTAAACTTTTATGGTATTTTGGAGCCAGCGATTTATAATTCCAGTTAAACTTTTATGGTATTTTGGAGCCAGAGATTTATACTTCCAGTCTTATGGTGTGCCAATTTGATCACATACCATATTTCTTTAGAAAAAATAGATTAAAACTACGAGCATAAATGTATAATAAAGTTAAATTCCACTAATTGATCA
This sequence comes from Asclepias incarnata, assembly GCA_025447715.1. Classification (NCBI taxonomy): domain Eukaryota; kingdom Viridiplantae; phylum Streptophyta; class Magnoliopsida; order Gentianales; family Apocynaceae; genus Asclepias; species Asclepias incarnata. Next base: position 914 of record JAOEHQ010008923.1, read on the forward strand.
CAAATCAACTAGTACTGTTACCATTCCCTTAAGTCCTCCATACAAAGCCTTTGAGCGAGAGTTCGAATCTAACGAGCCTCATACATAGGGGATTTATGGTAGATAAGTGTTTCACCGGTGCAGTAGCAATGCGGGTTATGAACGGGTACCGTGAAGGTACAGAGAATTAGAGGGTTCCCCGTTTACTTTTTTTTTTTTACACCTTTCTAGTTGACTAGGGTGCTTATTTGAAAGGTGTATATCGTTTACCAGTAAATCAAAAGAATGGATCAACTGATTTGGGATATTGAATTTAGATCAAGAGTGAAAAAGTGGGGTGCATATTATAAAGACAAACATTTTATGCCTCTTATTTTAAGTATCTTAAACTATGATTTTCTAAAAGAATTATTGGCTTCTGTTCTGTTCACCCACTGACCCACATACATGATGCTGCAACTCTTTTTCATAATTGATTTAAACTTTATTTTTAAGAATTTTAACGCGAAAATTATGAAAAGGGTGACCAAGGTGTTTTTTTTTTAAAGTTGCGTCATAGTTGTTTTTTTTAAGAATAAGGTTTTAAAATAAAGACGATTTGTTTTTTTTTTTTTTTTTTTTTTATCTTTCTAAAAGCCTAATGGTCAACCCAAGAGGGTACTAGACACGGTTTGGACTCGACGTAATTTTTTTAGCTAGACCAAGTGTCTAGCTAAGGTACATCACACTACAATGTTAATCTGCATTACAATTTAATTTATTTTATTATTATTATTTTTTTTTTAAAGAAGAATGGATTAAAAAAAAACAATTAGCATCTATTCCCAAACTCTATTTATAAAAAAGGGAAAAAAAACCCATGATACAACTTAAATTGTACTATGATAACTTAACCAGACATTTCACATAAAAATTATAAAACTAAGGTGTCAACATAGGTTACTATTAGGTCGACGACCCAACTTTGGGCAAGGGTTTGAAACCGTTTGGGAGTGCGTACGTGGTCTAGAGTAGGTCAGAGATGTATTTTAAAATGCTTCATATTCTTCTGAAACTTTTCATTTGAACCCACATTAATGGGTAGTGATATTAGTACTACAAGAATTGATAGATTTACCACAACTGTGAATTAAACACTTGTACAGTATGCCTTATAATTTGTACTATGTGGTAAATCTATCATTCTTTGTGGTACTATTATCACCACTCCACATTAATACATACCGTTTAAACTAAATAGGAATATCCGATCTATGCTGGAAAGTCTACAAACCCGATGGATTTTAATAAACATGACCCACCGGGTTTGATAACTAGTTTATGATCGGACCCGGTCCGAAATTAGCTAACCCCGGCCCAAACAAGGCCCGTTGCCATCGTAATGTAACAAATCGGGTGTAAAAAAGTTGTAGTAGTAGTCTAGTAGATACTTTGGTTTGAGTTGAAGGGGGCGAAATCCTTCTCCAACCCAAAGAAAATAAAAACAAGGAGAGACGTCGAAAGGCGGCAAAAACTCACTCGTCAATATCACAACGTTTCTCTGCAGATTAGCCGCATTTCGTCTGAGCCAACAGTATTCGTTACTTTTAAGAATGTAAGTTAAATATATAAATAAATGTCGTGAAAATTATTATATATTATATTAAGGTTTTGAACTGTTTTTGTTTGTACTGTGCGTATCTATGTTTCTCGATACACTTGCTTAAGTTAGGATGCAACAAGGGTGTACCCGTTAACAACTCACACTTGATCTAGCCTAGGGCTAAACTATGGAGATCATGCGAGAAAGTTACAAACAAACACAAACAATTTTTGCTTCCCGGGTCGTTAGTATGGTTAGGTTTTGGCCCGACCGACGTAACATGTTTCTGCACGCATCGTAGTTTGCGGTATCAGGTCGTATGACATTCAATGATTCAAATTCTACGTTGTTGACATGCCGGCCACTTGCCTTTAAGGCGTTATTGTGAGTTGATGAAAGTTCGAGCTATGTATATGGTATTAGCGTTAAAGTTAATTATCAGCGGATGTCATGCGTTCCTTCAAGCTACAAGTATTACGTGTTATGCTTGTTCAGATTGACATATTTGTCGACACCCGACTAGATACATTTTATAACACGAGCGTAATATTGAACCATATAAGATTTACAAAAAAAGGGCACACCTCCTCTAGTGTTCTGTGTATAAGATGAAGTAGAAAGTATTTTAACAAGAACTTGAATGACTAGCATACTACGAAATAACAACCTGTTATTCATTGTATGATTGCCATTTCCCACATTTCAGCTAATCTCGTATTTGATTACTTGCTACGATTCTGATTTTCATGATTACCTTTTATAGATTAGCTTCTAACGAAAAGAATCAGAAATGAAATGTCATCAGTATCTCTAAAAGAAGAGAAATTAAAAAAAAAATAAGAAACACCCTATTCAGATTTTGGTCATTACAGTTAGTCAGTGTCCCTATGATCTCTAAAACATGAATCATGTCACTCTTGGCGTGAACGGTTAGCCTTTGTCTACCACCAAATCTATGTGCATGCTTCTTTCACTTGTACAATGGTTCTCCAGACATCTATCCCTGGATTTCTACATACAATGGCCTCCATATCTAATCTTCATCAGGCTTTCCTCTCGAGCGTTTTAACTTGCTAACTGGGAAGTGTAGTCTAGCCAATAGGGGACGTGGTGCACGAGTTTTCTGGTCAAATCCCCGCACGCAAACAAACCCTGCAATACAAGATTAGCGTTAAGTGAGTCAAGAATAATTGACCCGATGATTCTACAAGAAATGTCTTTCTTCTAACAGCTCATTCGTCGACCAGTTGAAATAGTGCGACCCTTTTACTTATAAATGGGTTGATTAGAATTTATGTGTTATCTCATATGAGTCAAATAACAGGTTTACACAATAAGGAATCGGGTCAAAGCTGCGCAAAGTGTATCAGTACTAGTTACAACCTTCTAAATCGCTTTAGTTAAGAAGCTCTAATTAATTTATTACATTTAATCATAATTAACTAGAAATATGATTAATATAAAACAGCTAGAAAAGTTGGATAAAAGTGGTTCAGGTGACCCAACATATTTGGACCAGTTCCAAAAGTTACCCTTTCTTTTCGAATTGCAAAAGTTACACCTTTTTATGTGTGCCAAAAACTAGCCATTTTGACTTGAACCCGTTTGACCTGTTTCCCAGACCACCCATTTTGCCACCTCAACATATAAGGTAAAGTTAATTGAAGTCCACCTAATATACATGATGCTTAGTCATCTAGCGGAGCAACTTGGTTCATCCCTCTTTTTCACTATTTATTCACTTCACATTCTTAACTTAAATTTAAGGTCTACAAGCCTAATCTAGTTGTAGAATTCACAATCCATCATGCCAGTTGCTTCCCCTGACTCTACACTCTGGGTTCCCTCGAAAGTACAAAATATTTTTTGGGAAAGATTTTGATCCACAGTTACCTGTAAAATACCGTGAGATTGAATGTGGTCCCGTACTTCCTGAACTTTATCTTATTAAAGAGAAGTTTAGTTATACGGTTGTGCAGGGAACTTTTCACAGGGCCAGGATGGCTTCTGAATGAACACGAGATTGTGTATGCAGTATGCACACAACTGAAAGACCTACCTTTGCTTACATAGTCCTTTAAGGAGAGAACTCTGAAAGAACTACCTCGGCTTATTTTTACTCTTCAAAAACATATAAAACCAGATAGCTTGTTCACAGATATCCAAAACTCGGCATTGTTAAATTCTTTAAATACCAGATAATCTCTGATATGTGCTTATGGTCTAGTTCTATTACCGCGGTCTTCTTTTGTTTATCTTGGCCTACCAGTTTGTACGAGAAATTAACAAAACAAACTAGTAAGTAAGTAACGTATCTCTACATACCTCTCCAGAAGCAGTATTGAATACCTTCTGTCGTCAGGCCTGGCAGATAAAAGTTGTCATGTGCAATTCTTAAAAATAAACTCTTACTCTGATACATGTGTGGCAACATGCATTAAAGGTAACACACTTTGGTCCAGTTTCTGTTTTAGGAAAAGTCCTTTGTTTTCAAACTTTTCAAACTTTAAATATCACTGCTGGTCATAAGTTGACTCGATAGGTAAACCGCTTACATTGAAGGATAACTCAGCAAACATGTGTACAAATGCTATCTTTAACTGCGACATGGTGTTTTGCAAAAGAAGTATCAATTAGGTAACAATTTCACTTTGCTTTCTTTTATCATTTAATTGATGTATAACAAATAATGTACATCTGTTAATAAATTTGTACAGTTATTATTACATTTTTAGTTACAAAGTATCATAAGATCCTTTCTTTGTTGCCATTTTTAGTAAATAGAGTTGAATTTGTTTACAGTGTTCAGTGTTCTTGGAAACAAAGTCCGTTACCCTTTCTATGCAATTTCGCTATTATGAAAGGTAAGCTTATCTTCTTTTACCTCTAAATATTGTTGGTATGGAAGTTCCAAAGTACACTGTTCTTCTTGGTAAATTCCATAACCAAGTTCTAGGAACATTAATTGGATTTAGGCTAGAGTCATGATCTGCAAACACCTGCATCTCAGCCACAATTCTTTTGAGAACGTCGTTGTTACATCCACCTCAAACAGAATTCAAAGAAGAGCTAAAACATAAAATACCATTGACATGCAGAAAGAATTTTGATTAGCTGAGAGTCAGCATTGTAAGTTACCTCATTAACTTGGAAGTATGTGCCATTGAGTGGGAAGCTCCCTCTCATAGCGGTTCGACATGGTATCTATTCATGATGTGCATTTAAGATCAGTATCACATAATATATGTGCAAATATAATATATAAATCTTTTAAACCATTTTATTCAAATTAACATCATTATGGATATGATATATTTGTAATCATATTTGACAAAATAGTTATTTATATTGAAAAAAAATCAACATTTTTGATCAAAAAGTGTTTTGGGTCAACGGACCCATTTTGACCCGTTACCCTTTCCACCTAACTCATCCATGTTGCTGCTTCTACCATTTAATCATTAGCAGTACTTGTACTTTACACTCACCAAAAGTGTCCCTCTAACAGTTTGTGAATTTGCTTCTCGCATGCTGTTACACAAGAAGCATGTTTCTTTATGACATAGGGTATCGGATTCTTGGGAGCTACACTGTCCTTTTGGTGGCTGAATTGACTGTGCAGTTTCGCCTGATAGAAGAGCAAGAAACACATAAATTAGCAACTAGACAGCCAAAATATATTTTCATGCCAGAATGGTCACACAAATATTAATAATTAAAATTGTGACATTCAAACATCTCTCAAGTATCAGTTATATGATAGTATTCTTCACTGTTTTCTACACACCAGGTGTCCAAATGGCAAGAAGGTATGAACATGGATCATCGGGCTCTCGTTTGTCCAGCTGAAATGTAGAGAACATTTGTTGAGAAACAGAAATTACTGAAAATACTAGTCGTATTCTCCAAAACTTATGCTTACCCCTTCCAAGAGAGGATGTGAATCTGGAAGCTCGTAGCTGCAACATTTATATGAAAAAGTCATTAGATGTCATGACATACCCACTATTCAATTTGTGCATTAGAGATATCCAACATGGGTCTTGCATGGCTTTAAATGTATATTTCAATCTATATTTTTGTATGTTAAGTTGGCTGCCTTTTTATATGTTATATATATGTGTAGATATATCATATATTTATTCATTTTTATAGAAATGGATAAGAATAAGCATGTACTTACACTTGGTGTTCTGTTCTTAGCTGGCTCACGTTTTTAAGCTTTGGTGTAGGGATCGAGGCAGCTTCTGATGTTAAGGCAACTAAGGCCCTTGACATGTCACCGTCTGCAAGTTCCATGTTATTTTCCATGTAAGTCTGCAAGTTCTGAGTAAAAGCTTCCATATTGAGTGTGATGGTTGGAATCTCTTCAGAATCTTCACTGAAGTCTTCTATATCAAATTCTTGTTGTGTCTGTTCCAGTTCTGGTGTTGCAGGTACCTGAAAGGAACCGAAGTATATGTTATAATAATGCATCAAAAAGCAACAGAATACAAAGTTAACTGCTTTCCAGAGGCAGTTGTCTCTCCAAAATCACCTCATTTTGAGTTGTTTAGTTAAGCATTATCAGGAGAGACATTTGCCTCTGGAAATTATGCCGACTTTGTTTTTCGTTAGTATTTACTCTATTTTCAATAAAATTCGCATCTGTCAGTACCTCAACTATGGGTTCTGGTGATGTTGGTTCTTCAACAAACGGGTCATGGTTTTTTATGCCAGACTCTTGCTGCAGATAGTCATCAGGTGGCGGTAGACTTAGGTGGGGTTGATTGGTGGTCCATGTAGGGGTTTGACCATGTGTACTGTTTTCTGTAGCAGTTACGATACTTTTCTCCTCTGTTGCTGGCAGTGAAAGCCTTGCACTGTAGTGAAAATCTTCGTTATTGACAAGTGAGCCATTTATCATTATGTCTTTTTGTGTTAGATGAGGTATGGAACCGTTGTTGTCCAAATGAAAAGTCTCATACCAAACTCACAAAGCATTATTTTTGGTTAAATGGAAGGGGTAAAAAGACAACTAATAGGTCTTTTTAGCTCTAACGGGTCAAAGAGGTAAAATAACAAAAATGTTAACTTAAAGGAAAACGGATCGTTACCAAACTCTATTTTCTAATGCATGGTAACCTTGTTTTGTTAAGATTAAGCTTATTATTTGTTGAAAAAATATTTTTTGAAGTCATGTTTAACACTAATCAACTATTAAAAAGGTAAAAAGAATATGAAGAAAAAGTGTTTTTGGATACTAACCTAATTTGACCATACATAATGTTTCTATTTACCCAAACGTTAACCCTGCAAATGCACCAAGAAACTAAAGGATTAAGAGAAAATTTAACCTTGCAAATGCACTGGCAAAATGTCTACACTCTCCTCTCATGGGACATGCATTGCAATTTGGTTTGTTCTTCGTGCAGAAAACCTGCACAAGTAATGATCTTATGTTGGCATCGATTAGGGAGACACCTTTAGTTACTTGTGTATATAGTTTTACCTTCCCAAAAGTAATCATCTGGTAATGTAATTCATACCTGTTAATTATGCAACAAAGCATTAGCAAAAATGATTAAGTTTTTTATGTTCATCGGTTTCAAAATCAAACAATGGGGATAGAGTTGGCATTTTTTGAATCTGTTATCTGTACATGGTTAAAATATCGTAGTTGCTTAAGATTAAATGAGTCAAGCTGGTTTAACGGCTCAAAAGTTTCCCAAAGTATCATTTTTTAACACACAAAACCTCCTACATCATGTCATGCGAATATTATTTAGTAATGAGTTTTGTAATCATATTTCACACACTAAATATGAAAAAAGAAAATCTAAAGAGTAAGTGTTCATGTTGACCTGACCCAACCCATCTTGTCTGATAGACCCAAACCTGTTACCCAGCCTATCTGTTGTTTCACCTCTAATCAGTGATTATATTTGTTATGGTAATGCATGGAAATTTTGGCTTACAGAGTTCTTTGATCAAGCTTGCAGAGTCGTGGCCATAGATATTTTTGGATTGTCTCTAAAATTGGATACCTGAATTGAAACACTAGTGTCAGCATTCTATCATAATCCTGAAAGTCTAAGAGGAGATTAATGGCTTACAATTCTAAAAGATGCAATTGAAGAGACTCGGGAAGCGGTTGCAGTGGGACCCATCCAAGTCGTACAGCTATACGTCCCACATTTGTATCAACCTATTGAAGACATGCAAAATACTTCAAATCTGAATGTTATAATAACAAAATAGATGGATTAACTTTTTTCAAGATTATAAATCTTACTGGAAAAGCAAGATGGTGAAGTGTAAGTAGCCGAACACATTCCACACTTTTTAAGCCCAAACCTCTAAAGCTTAGCAGATACTCCCTAAGACAAACAGTCGATAGATTGATAGAATGTGATATATCAACATTACTATTAAGTAATGCATTAAAACGTATATTATAAGTTTGATGTTTTTGTTGTCTTACTTGGCTTTGTCAGGTGGAACATCTCTTAACCATTCAAGATCAATGCTTCCATGGTCTTTTACAAGCCGATTCAGAAACTCCTGTATAGTTCTTTTTTCAGTATGGAATTCAAACCATATGCAGCATTTAACATGGTATGCCACTTGTTCTATATAATTTTACTTATTACTAGAGGTGGCAAAATGTGCAAGCTAAGCAGTTGAAAATGTTTTTTTTTTTTCACGGATATAAACAACTTGGATCAGTATGGCCTGCAAACACTCTTTTTACCAAAAAACTAGAGTTTCAAATATGAGTACCAAATGTAAATTTCCTCGCATTCTATTATTTTAATGAAATTATTGAGGATGTTTTAGGCATTAAAAACTTTTGGTGATTAGACCCATTTGACCCATTAAAGATCAAGCATAACCTGACCCAACCCATTCCTAAGTTATTATAAATGACAACTGAGTACAGGGTACCTTAATTCTCTCTGCAAGCATATTGTTCATGCCCCTATCCTTAATGGCATCAGAAATTTCATCAACATCTGCACACCTAACTGCTTCATAGTCCAATGAATCCATAGAGTCCGGTGTTCTTTCTCTCCTTTTCTTGTCTTGAGCGTTTTTTCTCAAACTATCCCAGTCAACTTTTACCTTTTTCCCTTTTCTGGTTTTACCCTTCCTTGCTAGAGTACTACCCCTGTTGATACCACTAACAGTAGCTTGAAGATTGTCATTTTCATTCGAATTTGACTCGATAAGCTCGTGTACAGTATCTGTTGAATTCTCCACTATGTTGTTGCTTTCAATGACTTCTGAAATCTCTGCTGATGAATTCTCTATACCTAGAATTTTCTGTACATTGCAGTTATAGTCATTGACGTCCTGATTTAGAACAATATTTGAGTTCTCCGATACCGTTTCGACTGTCGTTTGGTTTGCAGATTCTGATGATATTTCACTTTGTTGACTTACACACTTCTCTTCATGTTTCTTGTGCATACCTGTTCTGCCTTCTCTCAGTTCGATATATTCAGCTTCTATGGCTCCTAGCATATTCACTTTTTGTATTTCACGGTCTTTGGGAGGAATTCGGATTTCGGAAGTAGTATGATCATTCAATACGCGCTCATTCTGTTCGTGTGTATAACCTATATTTTCTAATTCGTTGCTATTTACAACTCCTTTTTCTTCGTATGAATCAGCATGCTGTGGTGTTGTAGAATCATGAGGCTGAGCTGGCTGCAGATTTGAGTTCTCTTCATGCCATCTGATGGTCTCATCTAGATCCAACTGGCAGAGTTCGCTGACAGATATGCTCGATTTCTCTTCATGAAGTGGTTCGGTGCTACTCTTTGACTTTAGGGGATATCTTGCAGCAAGATTTATGAATGCTGAGCTGCAAAGGTGAACTAATGTATTCAGTGTTAAATATCTTGTGACAATTCAACTCATTTACCTGTACTACTGATTTTGGTTATTTTACATCTCAAATGGGTCAGATAAATAGTTTTAACTATACACGGAACTGGTAAAATGGGCTGAAAGTTTCCGGAAGTGTATTAATTAAAGAATACAAAAAATAATTGTTTTATTCAAGGATTTGGATTTAGATTACATTTGTAAGTTATATCATTTTTTTGCATTTTGAATTAGTAATAGTTGCACAAAATTGAATAAGTTTCATCAGGTACCCTGCCTTTCCTAACAAATGACCCTTTTTGACTGGCAAACAACCTGCCTGACCCACCCATCTTGTCACATTAAAACTTCTTAAAGCTAATCTAGTATGTACCCTACCTGGACAGATGATCTGATACATTCTGTGTAAGAAAAACTCCAGTGACAGAGTCTACAACTGACCCTTTCCACCGAGAGAAACGTCTGTCCCCTGCAAATATTGCATATTGATGTTAACATATATCTTTTGTACATCCAACGGAAAATTGATTGTAAAAGGAACCTGCTTGCACTCAATTCTATTTAATGAAACATATTTTCAAAATCACAATTGAGAGTTTATGATATTTGCTTTTTCTAAAAGAAAAAAAAAAGAATTTATGTTTTTAGCTCATATTCAAAACCTCTTGACCGGTAAACTTCCCCAACCCTGGCTACCCTTCCCCTTCCCTTCCAGAATTCATGTCATTGTTCTCCAGGAGCACATCAATATTAAGAGGTTACGAGATAACCTAGTCCCTTGTTTGTTTATATTCTTATTCAATAAGCCTGTAAACGTTGGTTTTTCAAGCGTGTTTACTAGAAATTGATAGAAGATACATTTGTTTTATGTGCAATTTGCTTTTTATGTAAAGATAGCTTACCTTGAACAAGGTGCATCCTTGCAATGAACGAAGCCGCTCTTCCACTAAATACGTTTCGTTCTTCTTCCCAGTATTTCGAGTTATCTTCATCTATCCCATCTATTCCTTGACTATTTATATCTTCCAGCAACAGCCTCCACACTCTGTTTGTCTCATCATCAAGCTCAACTTTAGGGCGTAGCTTCCCACTCTTCTCTTCATAATCAGAATCTTCGAAAGGAACTAGACTTCTGTTTTGTTGATATAAAACGAGACTATTCTTCTGCCGGTATCTTGTTGAGTACGGTACAAGTGCTTTTTTCTCCTGGTATCTTGTTAAGTATGGGACAAGTGCTTTTTGGTCTTGTTCCACCCTTTGATTTTTGAGACCCAGATTCTCAAATTGGTTTATCAATGCATCCATATCATATGTGTTTTTCCATCTAAAACTTGACTGCAAACCTGCATTAATCACGAGAAATTAAACATTATTAGTTACTGTTTCTTGTGAAACAACTTTTCCGCTAGTCATTACAAGAAAGCAGGTCAAGATGGGCGGATTGGGTAACAGATCACAATGGTTCATGTTTAAACGGGGATTTTTTAGTTCACATTGAAAAAACCAGGTTAGGTTGGGGTTGGGGTCACCTGCAAACACCTTTTGGCCATTTATTGTTAGAAATTTATTTGAGTCAGAAACACAACACCATTTGACCCATTTACAAGTAAATGGATTGAAATTGCCACCTCTACAAGGAAGCTACCTATATAGTTGGTGAGGAACCAGTGATTGTAGTATGAAGATGACGACATGGTAGGGTTTCTCTTGGTTCGTTTCTTTGTTGCTCTATTAAAGCTAAAATCAGCGGCAAGGGCTTCCATGCAGGTATGCTGTTTACTCTCTATCATTCGAGTTAGTGAATTTAAGTCACGCATCCGTTTTATACCCTTGCTTCTTTTCTTTCTGAAGTTCTCCAAATTACCGAATCCCAATATATTCTTGTAAGGTTGCTGATTGACACCATTCAGTGCTACCCTTTTAGAAGACCATACAGAGGGTTTTGTCCAGGATGTAACAGAAGTATAACACTTTTCCGTTCTCTTTCTCTTGTATGTTGGAGGAAATTTTGTAATCATAGACAGATATGCCTCCAAAGACTCGTAACGGATCCCCGATGCATCTTCTTTAAAGCATGCACTAGTTCTGCAGGAAGATTTATTTCGACTCACTATATTACTTCTTGAAAAATCTATTTTTTGCTTTGCTTTCGAACACTTGTTCCCGGCATCCTTCTTTATCTCAGATTTGGCTGGGGTTATAGGGCTTAGGACTTGACTTTCATACATGAAATCGAAGTCAGACCCCTCAAAATCCCACTCGTCTCCAAAGTTGATCTTTCGCCTACATGTTTTCCTAATTGGTCGGCTTGTGGTTCGGTCAGTCACTTCATTTGTTCCTTTATTTGTCGGAGTTCCTGTTGCATCATATTTTTTGTTTCCTCTTGAACCATCTGGTTTTGGGACTGTTCTCTTGTTTGCACTTTTGGGCTGACCTTCTATTACCACTTTTGGTCTATGCTTTCTTCTTCTTTGTTTAGGCTGTGGTGTTTTCGTTAAATCTAGATCGTCGCTCGATCCCTCTTCAAAGTCTTCATCTACCTCCAATTGCCAAATATCATCCCGTGATTGTTCTGCGATAAGCTTTGGCTGTTCAAGATTTCTATTCTTTCTTCTTCTTCTTCTTTGTTTAGGCTGTGGTGTTTTCTTTAAATCTAGATCATCGCTCGATCCCTCTTCAAATTCTTCATTTACCTCCAATTGCCAAATATCATCCCGTGATTGTTCTGTGATCAGCTTTGGCTGTTCAAGATTTCTATGCTTTCTTCTTCTTTGTTTAAGCTGTGGTGTTTTCGTTAAATCTAGATCATCGCTCGATCCCTCTTCAAAGTCTTCATCCACCTCCAATTGCCAAATATCATCCTGTGATTGTTCTATAATCAGCTCTGGTTGTTCAAGATTGATCGCATCTTGATCCGTTGTTTCATCTTGGTTTGAATATATTATATCAGATAACAACCTTCCACGCCCCGCTCTTCTGGTTGGCTTTGGTGTTACAGGTGGTAATTGAGGCGGGCTGCTTGTGATCAACTCTGGTTCGGTTAATATTGGTATTGAATTTAGATCAAACAAGTACCTTGTACCATCAGGCTGCTCATCTGCATTGATGTCACACAAGTTTGTTAGCTTAAATCGGATGCTAATGAATCATTCTACATAAAACAACCAAAATAGAATCGGTATCGCTAAACCCAGTTCGTTATACTAAGTTTATTAGCTACATTTACTCGGCTCAAAATAACAGATTCTACATTTTTCGAGTTTTTTTAAGCAATCAAAATTGCTATGTATGAATCTCAAAAAGATTGCTAAGGTAGTATGCATCAATCCTTTCAAATACAAACTTGAATAATATATTGATACCACACTTAAAAGGAGACTAAAGACTTGCTTTGTAAAAACAAAGTATTGTTGACACAATAAAAACTTTCATAGAGGAACGCTACACTTGCAAAAAAGAAAAGCCGAAATGAGTTCATGCCACAACGATCCCAACGGGGTCGCAACAAAACTAGGGTCTCTCGAAGGTGTCTTGGCTGCACCGGAACAACGAACGACACTTAGACTACCCGGAGTGGGGGCGTTATTACGCACTTTTTCCACCTTTAACGCCCCACCACGCCCCCATTCCGCCCCTTTTGGGGCGTTATGCCATCTTAAAAATCGTGCCACGTTACAATGGGAACGAGCGTTATGGATTTCTCTCTCTAGTACTTGCAGTCATATACCATTTTCTTGAACGTTACATCTTGAAAAAGTAACATAGGGGCGTTAAATGGGAAGCCCCCATTCCCTATGGTCTTATACACAACCGAAGAAGTGTGTTACAAACCCACGTGACGTAATAGTGAAGAGAGAGAAAGAACAAAGATTAAAAAAAATTAATATAACTAACTTTTTGTGGTTCTGACGTAAGCGTTACATGCTAACATGACATGCTTTTTGTCAGAACCACAGACGAATATTACTTTTTTTTGGTTCTGACATAAAGCGTTGCACACTGACATGACATGCTTTTTGTCAGAACCACGAATGAATAGAATATTCGACACATAACGGCTCTTACGTTGTGGTGAATCGGGCATGCTTCCAACATCCTGATTCCGCGATTGTACATTTACTTCGTTGTCATCATGGTCGCCCCTACCAATGCTGATACAGCCACCACCAATAGCGCTGTCATATCCGTCACCAGGACCTTTTCTGGTGACGGCTATTGCAGGGTCTGCAAGTGCAAGCAGATCGCTGCAAGGAATACCACTCCACATATTATCCATAAAAAGGGTGTCATACAAGCCAGGTTTATTAGTATTCGAAACTCGACCATCTGACCACAAATTACTACTCCCCCAGCCACCGAAACTCGTCCCAACCGTGGCGTTGTTAAACCCATTTTCGCTGTTCATCTTTGGGTCCGAAAAGTCTTGACTTGCAACTGGATAACCATGAAATGAACCATCTCTCCCAGTATCCATCAAGGGGCAATATGGTAAAAAAACCAACCTTACCCAACTATTTGTATAAATAATTCATTGTGCCGTTGTGGAATAAACTTCAGCTTTTACCGAGTCAAATAATGTCTCAATTATCAACACACTTTTCAGACATTATTCTGCAGGAAAAAAAAAATATCATAAATTAAATTTAAATAATAATTAAATATTAAAAAACACAGTACTAATTAATAACCTGATGGGACTACGTTTGCAGAAATAAATCTGGTTCATGCAAAAATTAACAAATAATTATCAAGTAATACACACCTAAATATCACACATAAGATCTCATGCATATGGTTATTATTACTCTACGATAATGCGAAACATGTTTGGTGGTGTACGGCTTAAAAAAAGTGTTGTACGGATCACCAACCATTAATTTATATTATTTATTTTTACCCAAAAAAAATGTAAAACAATTAAGAAAAAATAATGAAAATATTATGTTAAAAAATTCAGCTCAAAAAATAGCAACTAATATATATATATAAAAAAAAGAGGAAGTTAATTATGTAAAGGTTAAATTTGTAGAAAAGAGTGACTTGGTGAAACACATTAAATTCACACCAAAAACGTTTTTCAACCAACAGATCTCCAAGAAAAACATCTTACAATACAAAACAAGGGAAAAAAACACAAATTTAAGGAACAGAAAAACAGTTTACACATACTATCTGTCGGTTTGTGTGAAAACTTGGAAAAATGAAGTCCAGTAAAAAGATAAAACTGTAAAACCTTTTTGGATAAGATTTTGTGGGTGAATTATATTTAGTCGCCGGAGATCTGACCCAGTCGGTGATCGGCGGCTAAACTGAAAGAAGAGGAGGAAGAAGAAGAAAAAAGTATTTGTGTGTCCATAGGAGGAGTAGAAGATTATTATTATTAGCAAAAAAAGACACAGTGGAGTTTGTTGTTTATTCATGGCCTTCTTTTCCCGGTAAATATCTTTTAATATATATAAATATTATTATATTATTATTAGTAGTAGTAGGGTTATTATTTTATCATGTTATAGGAGTGACTTTGGACGAATCATTAATGAATCATCGGAGGAAAGTTTGTTCGTGTTCGTTGGTTGTTAACGAACATGAACGTAAAAATATATTTGTTTAGTTAAATGAATGAACATAACATAATTTTCGTTCGTTCATTTATATTTGAAAACGTTTGATAAATTGTTTGTAAACATTCATTTATTTAGTTATACATATAAATTATTTATATGTAATTGTAACCTTTTTTTTTTGTAAGGCATAAAAAGAAATATAAATATAAATTGTAACGTATATATATGCACCTGAACAGATACCACCACATGAATTCGATTAAATCCGGTCTGAAACAAGGATAAAAACATTGCAATGGGTTCCCGCATAAGCAGTGACATGTGACCACTTGATCTATAACCAAGTACTACAAAAGAGATAAAGAAATATAACTATAAATATTTGTTAACATCTAAATCTTAACAACTTTTCATTTTCAACTTTTCATCCCACTTCTTCCCACCTATTGACATTTTACTTGAACTACACAAATAGCTGAATATTTAATATTAAAATCACAATTAAATATGTCAAATAACTAGTTTTAGAAGACGAATGTTTAATTGTGTTGAATTAAAATCATAATACTTATACTTATATGTTTATTCGTTTATGTTTGTTTGCATTCGTTTGTGTTTGTTTATGAACATGAACACACCAATTTTCATAATGAGCGAACATCAACACAACTTATCCGTTTGTGAACTCTTTGTTAAGTTAATCGAACGAACATAAACAACGGATTTGTTCGTGCTCGTTTACAACACTAACTGAAACGATTGACCATGTGTACATGTTCGTTGCAAATTTGACGTGGTTTTTTTTTTTTAGAACGGCAATATATTAAAATAAACAAAATGTCTAGCAAAACACTAGACACCCAAAAGAGTACAAATACAGTTACAAATATCAAGGATAATCGACTATACAATACTATCCTAGATACATCTTGAGACTTGAACTGCGAGGAAAGCAAA